>OX442415.1:10073721-10323579 GCA_949361645.1 Spongilla lacustris
CCCACTAACACTTTGCATCTACATGTATCATGGCTGCACGTTCAAGTATCAGCAAACACATCATTGGGCTGTCAACACAGCGTCGGTTCCTGTGTAGCGCCAGACACACCAAGCTATTTTCAGAAATACCAGGTATTAAATTTAAAATAAATTTATAAATGAACATGTTGATTTTGCCGCGTGTGTCTACATGTACCTTTTAAACACATGTCAACTCACTGCCAAGGTCCGAAAGGTCTACCGATCGTGGGGTCGCTGTTCGATCTGAAGCGTTCCTTGTCTAAGGCTGGGGACGATGCCTACTTCCACCAGCTACTGCCAGGGTTTCCGATAAGGAGCAAGAAGTGTTCTGACAAAATGTCAGAACATGAACAAAATTGACCAGACATATGGTTTAGTTGATCAGACATGATTCGATGCGGATTTTAAATTTAATTGTGCTTTTCATTTACAACTGATACACAATGTCTAGAATTACAGGTTTGACTTTCAGTCTGAATATACCAGTTAGCATCTACTGCTCAATCCAATCTTCCCAACCATCTAAGACAAGTGCATCTTCTTCTTCATTGTCATCAATAATCTCTACCTCCGCAGCAGCGGATTCTGGTGTTTTTCTTGTGTCTTTGACAGTACGGCGTGTTTTTGCACTCCACCAGAGTTTTACAGCACCACTAGCATCCCAGGCAGACATTTCTGGTGCATCGACTGATATTCGCATCAAATCATCTAAATTGTCTTCACTGAGCCTTGTTCGCTTTTCAGTTTTTATGTTTTTCAAAACTGAGAACATCCTTTCAACTTTACCGTTGGACATTGGAAGGCAGAATAGCAGCTCTACTAGTGCCAGGATGTTTGACCACTTTTTTGCATCAACTGCATTAAACAGTTTCCACCAAAGAACAGAATAGTCCTCTTGAACAAGATTCAAGTATCTCTTTGCATAGTCCACCATATCGTCCCATTCCTGTTGCAAGACACTGCAATCGACTTTAGCATGTTCCAATGGAGTTCTAAATCTGATGCTAATGGCATCAATTGCACTATATCCAAAGGAGGCATCATCCTTTCTCTCCCAACCCATTGGAGCAAGAATTGTCAGGGCATGAGTTAGTAGATCAGGACACTGTACTTTCAGACGATCTTTAAGGCAGGCTTCAATTGCTTGTACACATTGGTCTTTTGTTTTCTTGAGAGATGTTATACAGCCATCAAAATTGGTTAGTTGTGCTCCTTGATATGATACTCCTCCATCATCACTCTGTTGGATGGCTCCTATTACCTTCTTAACAGTAGGGAGATCTTCAAAGGCCATATCCCTTACCTTTTCCATAACCTTCTTCGTTTTCAAGAAGGCTTCTATGGCCCCAATAATGGACACTTCATCATTTTGAAGAGCAACACAAAGAATTGCTGCAGGCTTCAATAGATCATGAAAAAGAGCACAACCATAAAGAACTTTAGCATTATGCCATTGCTGCAGATAACCCTTCATTTTTTGCCTGTCGGTAGATTTCATTGATGGGTCTTCAGATAGAATGGCTAGATGGTTGAGATAGGCTCCTAGTCGGTTCACAACTCTCTCTAAAGCAGCTAACTTGTGAGCAATGAATCGAGTACCACATGCCCTAAGAGGCTTTATACCACGACTTCTTGGCATTTCTGATGGTTCTAGGCATGCTTTTAACTCAGCCACAATGTCTTCAATTTCTCGGCACTTTTTCGGTGATTTTTCATACAAAAAATACAGCTTCAACAGCATGTCATCCACTGTTGAGAAATATGTATTTTTTAAAGCATCTTTTAAAGCAAGCTCTAGGCGATGGGAAAGGCACCAAAACACAACAATCCAAGGCATGGACTCTTCAAGATGCCCTCGTAGTCCTCCAGCAGCAATATTGGCATTTGTTCCATCACAGCCAAATCCTATTACCTTTGTCTCCCAATCAGAAATGCCCACATGACTCATGGCATTCTTAAAGCACTGGAACAATCCTTCTGCATTGGCTCGCTTGATTTCCTGAACTGCCAGAAACCTACTTCTCACGTGGACTTTTCTATCATTGCTATTAGCTTCAAACGATACCACCAAAAACAGCTCATTTTCACTATTCCCAGAGTCAGTACTGCCATCTGCCTGTATGCTAATAAATTTGGCATCTGCTAAGACCTTTTTCAGGATCGACAGCTGATCTTCAGCAATGTAGTGGGCAAATTCAGTACACGCTTTATTGTTTTTATAACCTTCACCTAGGTCAACCCCATGACGTGTTTGAAGCTCACACAGGGACCCCATCTTTAAGAATGATAAATTCTCTTTGCAGATGAAAAAAGCGATATCAAACTTCCTTTTCACTCTTGCCTCAGTTTCAGCATCAAGGTTTTGTATCAGCTGTATGATCGGTGGACAGCTGCTGGCATTACTCGGCCCCGCTTGCTTCTTTTTAAAAAGCATCATTGCACGCGCGTGCATATCACTTTTCGCATGATCTTTGAAACTGGTAGTACGCAGATTTGGTGTACCTTCAATGAATGTACTACGGAAGTTGCGCATTCCAACGAGCCTAGCTTCAAATTCTACACAAACTGCGCATTTCAGTAATCCAACCGTGTCTCGTCCATCCTTCTCGTACTTAAGCCAAAGCGACGTGTCCAATTCCTTGTCGTTCTCGGCCACCCACTTTTCAACAGTTTTAATCGTCACTAACCGCTTTTTTGGTGCTAAGACACCATCCTCAACGTCGTCCTCACCTTCCTCCTGAGCAAGCGCACGCTTTTTTTGTCCTGACATTTTGTCCGAACGTAATTAATTATGTTCGGACAAATGGCTTAATTGATCGGAAAATGGTATGTGTCCGAACGTTATCGGAAACCCTGTTAACTGCTGAAGTACGGGCCCATCGCGAAAGTGACAGTTATGGGTGAGACATCAGAGGTTATCCTATATAACCTGGACAGCAGTAATATTTCAGGTTCCTGCACACTCAGGGGTCTACGCGTGTCTCGTACCCAGACCGTACACATTTAATGTCACATAAACACAGCTTCACACTGCGTGCACCGCCTGAAATATCTCAGGAAAGGCTATCCCATCGTCAGTTCATCTGTTGCGTGATAGTACAACCGATCAGTCGGGTACCCAGACTAAAAACCATCCTAAATAGCGTAAAACCATGCATCCTGCGTCCAGGGTGGGAATAGTGTAAAAACCTTACTTGGTCGAATCAGAGATAATATATACACGTATGAATTGAATTATTGCTTCAACATTCGACAGAACTAGGGTAGAATCACATGTATTCCGATCCTGGATGCACAATCCGGGCAGGATGGTTTTTACACTATAAAAGGACGGGTCACGGGTCTTTGTTAAAAACCAGCCTGTTGGACGTTTATAACTCCCTTTGTTATCCTATAGGTAGGACATTGCGCCCTAGTGTGTGTGTGTGTGTGTGGGGGGGGGGGGGGACATTTTACCCTAGTGGGGGACAGTTTGCCCTAGTGCAGAATGTCCGGGGGGACATTGTGCCCTAGTGCAGAATGTCCGGGGGGACATTGTGCCCTAGTGCAGAATGTCCGGGGGGACATTCTGCACGGGGGGACAATCCGCCCTCCCACACCGGCAAGAGCGCAAGACATTATCAGGCAAAAGTTGGAAGCGTACTTTGCATGCGAAAGCGCAACACCTGGAAAGTGTGACGAGTCTAAAAATGAAGTTTTGAAGTATTTCTACCCTGGAATGAATGATGCTGTCTCCATCCTCATTGCTCTGCTTCCGCTCGTGAATTTGGAGTACGCATTCAGCTTTGAGGAGCTCAAACAGATCTGCTTCTCTAGATCTCATAACAAGAACAGAAAAGAGGATACCGCAATGCTGCTGCACAAACGTCGGTGGACCCAACATCGATATCTGGATGACGCGTTCACCTCTGTGTCCATTAATGCAGTGTATAGTATGCCATCCATATTGCCTTAACTGACTTCACGTATTGGGTATCCACACACGTATCACTGTAATGATTTCACATGTATACAGGTCAGATAGTTAAAATGTATTAAAAAGTAATTTCGAGGCACTTCTATCAACCGCAATCAACAGGTGATAGTTTACGCAGTGGTGCCACTGCAGTTACCCGCTAATGCAATTATGGGGTACAGAGAAAACTATGAATGATCCTTATTTTCCACTGTAGCGAGGTGTTACTTTCGACTCTAGCGAGCCGGCACTGTACGTTAGTTATTTTAAAGTTATAAATTCATCGTGCATCACGGGTGTTTCACAGTGGACATTTACGGATATTTAGATGTCCAATTGCACATTTACGTAAAAATGATTTTGGTAGCTCATTAACGGGCTAACATACTCAAGGCCTGTTTCAGCTACAACCCAGTTTCACTACGCCTCTCTATTGATAATTCCAAGCATAGTAATAGTCTAAGCACAAACCAAAATCAACTGCTCACATGTTTACAGCATTTCAACATACGGCGCAACGCTTCTAGTAATCACGTGCCCCTTAATTCGTTACGAGTACATCTTTTGGTGGGCTATTTGTGAGGCTCTCGAACTTCCAGGTGAGTTGTGACGATAAAATACAGAATCTAGGGGCATTGTAAAACAATCTAAGCTGGGTCATGTCTCGAGACGCGACATCTAGGACATATAAAATCGCGGTTGATAATTATCAACATCTTGGTTTTTATATATGTTTTGCGATGGAGTTCCATAACAGTTAGCTTACAAAACATTGCAGGGTGTGCGGTGGGAGGTTGGTGGTGGCAAATAAGTCCAAAAGAAGCATATACAACTCCATATTTTACAAAAAGGAGCTTAAACTAGCTTTTGGTATCGACGATCATATTGAGATCCACCCATAATCGTTCTGCAAACCGTGTAAGCTAAGGAGAGGGTGTTAAATGCTTTGAGGCAGAAAAAGTTAATACCATTTAAAAGTTTGGTCGTGCCCTGCAAGTGGAAAGCCCATACTGTAGACAAGAGAGGAGCAAATTAATAACTGAATTTAATTGCATGATGACATTTAGGTTTGCCAGCACATTTTGAGGTGCTGGTGAAAGGTGGTACAAAGAAAAAAATGTGACAAAACATACTGCCAAATGTGAAGGGAATCACTACAGGACATTATTTACACATATTGGGTACATTGCACCAGTTTCGATTTCAAACAGTGTCCAGCCAGCTGCTGCACAATCAGTTTCTGCCATCAACTATCTAAAGTGTCCACTCTGCCTTTGTATTCTGCACAGACCAGTAGAGCTACCATGCCAAAATCTTGTCTGTGCAGAATGTATCATAACTGACATTGTCGACGTTCGTGTTGCCATGACAACTCACCTTTAACTGCTTCCAGCATAAATGCAGCTCCTGACATCTTCTTGTCCCTCCTAAGTGGTGATGTATTGCTTCAATGCAACTCATGTAAAACAGACCTTCCAGCAGGGGCGTACCTCTCACATGTTCGCAACACCATCTCCTCCATGTGGTACTGAGGTAAACGTAGCATCTGTAATTCAAGAATACTGTCTGAAAGCCCAGAGCCCAAATGTTTTTCAGATTCCATCTGGGGGGGTGGGGGGTGAAAGAGTAAGTGAAATAATAATTACATGAACTACTCACCATCATTCCAGCCAATAACTCTTGTAAGGGTTACAAAAGGTCAAGGCCGAAGTTAAGCATCAAAGCCGGTGAACTTTGAGTCGTCACCACAAAGTGAGGCACACATACTGAATGATGATTGGTGTATACAAAATGTGGCCAAGCAGTATCCTGTTCTCCTCATGGATGCTCAGCAGGTTGCAGGCACATTTGAAGGGGCATAGCAACATGACGTCATAGCTGTGGATGGGTATTAACTATGCATGTGATATTTTTCACTATTGTTTCCATTCTGAACTACTTAGAACCAATTTCTCCATGGCCAATGAAAATATTTCACCCAAAATGCACCTATTAGAGGAGCACAAAGTTGAGTGGGTGAGAAGATACAACTTAGGATTTGGCATGCTGGGTGAACAAGGTGCTGAATTAATTCACCGGCGTTTCAACGCACTGAACACCAACTACAGTTCAATTAGCGTTTCAACGCACTGAACACCATCTACAGTTCAATCAGAAACAAAGAGGCTACGGTGTATCGTCAAAGCCGGAGCACTTGATAAGCATTGCTCCTGACTCAACCCGGTGGATTTATACCGGGCCGGTATTCACGTAGGCCTATATACGTTCCCTCCATACATGCGCGCAGCACACTTGACAATGTTTGCACGTTACCTTTTGAAGCATACAAATCGCGTCTCAGAAAATAAGTACCATAAAACGAAAGCTCGATCTATGTACAATACCTCTGTAAAAGCCGTTTCTCAACTGGAAGTTCACACGTTGGGGAGTAACTAATTTTTAAAACCTACCTCCGCGTAAGTAGGCCGCTTTCGAACGACACTTCTCCAGACCATAACATTCTTTGTTGCCCAAACACACCTTGTTCAGTAGAGCACAGTTTCATCTTCAACAATACCTCGTCTAAAAGGTCATTACGTGTTCCATTCAGTAACTGTAGAGCGAATTCCAACGGGTACAAATCATAACAACCGTTGCTAGATGAGATAATTGCCATTTCAAAATTTCGGGGCGTAGGTCTGAATGTCCACCAATTCAATGGATTGAAACACCCGTGCATGGCATGTGACGTGTGTACGCCAAATCGTATGAATCCTGCTTAAACCAAGCAATTTGAGATATGACGCCTCACAATGCCATATGCACAGCTTGTGGTTTAGAGCAGCCACTGGAGCAGCACAGTTCAGTGCATGGGGCCAGGAAGAACTGAGGAATATTTTGTGGCAAGAAAGGACTTTTTACAAGACAAACTGAAGCCATGTTCATGAAGAAGAGCAAATTGCAAAGCTACATGCCCACAAATTGGCATAATGTATCAAAGCTACATACATGCATGGTCAGAGATTGGTATAATGTTTTAAAGCTACATAACCACAAATTGGTATAGCGTAAATTTCAAAGGTATACGTAGCCATGTTCCAAATAAGACACTTTTTTTTTCACTATTTAATAAAATAATAATATATAAATATATTTGAAAATGATACTACATATACAACATTTACAGTTTTAAGCTACACAATGTTACTAAACAAAAAACAATATATATACAAATGTATATATAAACACCTATATTGACACGACTCTAGGATGGTTGGCGAGTTTGAATGCGTGTTCACATAGAAGAGCAAAGTGCAAAGCTATACGTGCACAGCCACAAGTATCACTATGTGCTTCAAAGGATGATGTGTAATAAATGGAATTGTCACAACATTAACACAACAGATTGTTTTAAGGGCTACTTGGTTATGCTCTGTCTTAGTTAATAAACGTAAATGTAGTGAGTTCAAATAATATGATGGGATATTTTCAAGCAGGCTAATACAAAACGGCAACCTTTGGGCCCAATTCAAATCTCTTGAAACTTCATAGTATCGTTAACTTGGACCTATATTAAATAAAAATCACTATTCTGTGATTGTGTATTGAAAGACAAATTCAAGACTAATTTGCAAAAAATTGAATGCGCCTGACTCTGATATTGATGGGTCGTGAAGTAGCTTTAATTTAGGCTATTGCAATGCATTCTACAACCAATTGCCTTCCTCGATCGAGCAATGAAGTCGTGTAAACCGCTGAAGTAACGGAGCAGGTTTCTACGCTTCTAAAAAGTTTCACAAGTTGTAGTCCAATTTGTAACGCATTTTTAGATCAACTATTTACGGACCTGCGTACGCAATTTTGTCAAGTACCTTGGTACTGATTGAACATTGAATTGGGGGGGGGGGGGGGGGGGGGGGGGGGGGGGGGAGGGGGGGGGGGGGGGAGGGGGGGGGGGGGAGGGGGGGGGGGGAGGGGGGGGGGGGAGGGGGGGGGGGGGAGGGGGGGGGGGGGAGGGGGGGGGGGGGAGGGGGGGGGGGGGGGTGAACGCAAAAACTGGACATGCCGGTGTCGGAGGCATGGCTGTCCCCCTGGAAAAAGTGTCCCCCCGGACGTTCATGCCTAGGCACGACTGTCCCCCCGGACACTGGTGCCTAGGAATGAATGTCCCCTCTAGGCATTATTGTCCCCCCATGCCGGACATTTTTTCCTAGGCACGGCTCCCCCCCCCCCCCCCCCCGTTGGGCGTAGCCCGACCTTCGCGTATTGGGTATCTAGCCTATACCTGGATTTGTACCCATCTGATAGCGTATTGGGCTATACTATTATCACATATAGCCCACATACGCTATTAGATGCATGGGTACAAATCCAGGTATACCCGACCTTCCACCAATACACGAAGGTACGGTCGGGCGCCCAACTAGCCCCCCTCCACGTTTTCTCGTTTACCATAAAAGTTCAACCAAACACTTAGCCTTCGAATCCTCGTAACTGCTCTGCCTCATGCGTGTTTAAACTGATGTGCGCACGCGTACGTGGAGCACTGGAGGTTTCCTTTTAGAATAGCGAGTGTTGCCGGCCACGGACGACGAAATCGTTTTGAACTCAGTTCTTGTTAAAAGGAAGGTATCCAGGCCAGTTGGATGTTCAAAAGATCAGAAACGTTCTTTTAGACGAAAGCGCGTGGAAATTACAAGGTTGACAATAGCGCGCTCTTTATTTACAAATTGCTCCAAGATATGAGTCAGTGGCGATCAACAGTGACCAAATCGAAAGAAGAGCAGGAAAGAATAATGATAGCTTGCCACGCTTCACCAGAAGGTAAATCGTCAGGCCTGGCGCGTATCCAGAATTTCAAACCAATTAACATTGTACGTCAATTGAATACGAGCGGGTGGGTGGGGGGGGGGGGGGGGGGGGGGGGGGGGGGGGGGGGGGGATCATGCACCCTTGCGATAGGCCAAATACGAGCGGAGAGGGGAGGGTAGGTCAAATTAATACAAGTGTGGGGAGGGGGGAAGGTTAGTATAAATTAAGTCGGTTTAGTTTAGGGGGGGGGGGGGGGGGGGGGGGTCAGGTAACACGGAAGCCTCTATGGATATGCTCCTCATCGTTGTATAGATATATGCATGCGACCACCATGTATAGAAGCATGACTGTACCTTTGATATTGGGTGTTCACTTACTTCCAGCAAAGAAAAATCGTATACAAAGTTCAAGAGTCAGTTGGCAAAGGTGTTTACAAGGTAAATGGCTCTGCACTGCATGCAGCAAATATCTGTCTGACACATGAAGCATGTTTTTTTGTGATATCATGGTACCAATCATTATTTTATGACCACACGCGGACAAGCTAAATCATACGTGCATGAATTTTCATACGATTTACTGTGACATTTGTAATCATTTACACAAGAATGCCTTTCCTTGAAATGAGAGCCTTTAGTAATAACTAATTAGCTGCTCTGCACACCGCAACGTAACTACCCTTGTACACTTGTACCAATCAGATCAAATCTTTCACATGCATGCGCAAGGACTCGACGAGCGGGCACGCAGACGCATGTACATGTATATAGATATATCATGGCATGCATGACGTTTGCTAATACATGCACATATAAAACGACTAACGTATATGTATATCGATCCGATTTGGTTGTATTATACTTATGCTTGTATATACCATGCCTGTATTTAAAGTGTAGGACATTCTATCCTAGGCACCAGTGTCCCCCCATGGGGGGACACTGGTGCCTAGGGTAGGACAACTATGCCTAGGCATAAATGTCCCCTGCGGACATATCTGCCTAGGCATAATTGTCCGGGGGACAATGGTGCCTAGGAACGAGTGTCCGGGGGACAGCTGTGCCTAGGCATGAATGTCCGGGGGGACATTTTGCGGGGGGGACAACCATGCCTACGACACCGGTATACATGCATGTATAAGCCTGATGTTGCAGTGCAGATGGATGACGCTGATGCAATGATAATACAGGCATGCAACCTATTCCATATGGGCACGATCGATTTTTGTAATTACACGGTAAAATCCCGGGCGTAAAGTGCATGGATTTCTTTATTATACTCTTCCTGATGCATGACGCCGTAACAAAATCTATAGATGTATGATATACGCAACGGTGTTATAGGCATCATGCATCTTAATTAATTGATACAACCACATGCAATAGCCGCGGTAGCTTTGAATGTTAGCCGGTATAGGTGCAGAGTGCCCATATTATTCTCAATCACGTAACTTGACAGCCATTCCTATAGTCTAGCGTCAATACATCGGTACACTATAGGAATTACCAAAAGGTTATATATACATGTAGTACGACGTTCATATAAAGTTCATAATGCAATGCAGGTGTAGTAGTTCAATATAAAAATAACCAAAAGGAGATGAGTTGACATGCACTATCTGTGGCCATGCAGGAACAAGGAATATTTCGTGGCAAGAATATGGACTTTCTTACAAGACAAACAAAAGCCATGTGAATGAAGAAAGGCAAATTGCAAAGCTATATATATATACATTCCCACAAATTGGCATATAATGTATCAAAGTTGCATACATGGCCAGAGATTGGTATAGAGTTTTAAAAGCTACATAACCACAAATTGGTATAATGCTTCAAAGGTACGTGGTCATGCATGTCCCACACAAATAACATACTTTGGTTACTATAAACACCTATTGACGAGAATCTTGCATGGGTTGGCGAGTTTGAATGCATGTTCACAAAGAAGAGCATATTGCAAAGCATCCACAGTACATCCACAAAGCGTTTACAATACATACATACATGCATATGGTCACAGATAATATGGAATTTCGGTACTTTTTATTATCAACCGTACGCGCAAGCTATAGCCACATATGGTGTAGCGTTCTTTATTATTATTGTAGTTACCACCCCATGCAGTGTCAGTGGAAATACCGAGTGAGGCGTTGAGTCATATGCTTCATAGCAGCAGTACTCTGCATGGCATGCACTTCGTTTTGTGGTCCTAGGAATCAGCTGCATATCCATGTATGTATGAAGTGGGGCTTTTAGGTGAGGGATTGGCTCGTTGGTGGGAACCACAGTCATTCTGACATATGTCTACGAGAATTTTCCGAGCTTATTTACGCAATTCGTTGTTCAAATGTATACCTATAGTCTGTTGTGATAGTGTTATTGTCGCGCGCGTCTGCTGACTTGTACAGATATACTAACGGAGCTGATTGGCTAGTGTAATCATCAATTTCAAATAACTATTAACGCTTTTGTCTATATATGTACCTACCTATATATACCATAATATTTCATTAATGATGATTTCGAAAAATGGTACGCCAAATTCTTCAGTAATAATAGACACCCGAGCGGGCCGGCCGGCGTGATGCAACAGTTAACGCGAAGAACCTGCATGTATATAAAGAGGATTGATCGATGCACTAACAATCAGGCAGAGTTGGTTTGACCAGCAATAAGATGCAGTTTTCACTATTCTTAGCGCTGGTGCTTTATGCAACTTATACCCAAGGACGAAAACCGATGAAATCAGTGGAAATGGAAGACGATCTTGAAGTTAATATCGCCGGAGGCCACAAGTCAGCTGATGATGATGGTGACAAACAGAAAACGCCATTGCCAAATCTCTACAAATCAGCAGCTGGCGTAACTACGTATACTCGCTGGGGGAAGAAAGTATGTCCTGATACTGCTACGCGGACTTATTTTGGATATGCAGCTGGTACCCATTACAGTCAATCGGGTGGTGGAATAGGACCCATTTGCTTGCCTGCTCCGACTAGTATGCGGTTAGAGTATCTGGAATACCAGCCTGGTTTCCAGAGACTCGGTCTTATGTACGGAGCTGAGTACGAAACACGGTCAATCCAGCCATTGAGCGACCTGCAAGACTATAACGTTCCCTGCGCGTTGTGTGAGGTGCAAGGTCGCACGTCAACGTTAATGATTCCCGGTGTACTCACGTGCCCTAAAGGATGGACGAAGGAATACCATGGATATCTTATGAGTTCTCACAACGGTCATGCGGCGAATAACCACTACTCGTGTATGGATGAGGACATGACTTACTACCCTGGCACCAAAGCCAACAACGATGGCCTGCAGTTTTACACGATTGAAATTGAAAATCACCCAAGCCTTTGTCCACCATTTGTAGAGTGTACCGGGCAAGAGCTCTCTTGCATTGTATGCACCAAGGGATGAGAGGCGGCGACTGATTCAGAAATGGACTTACTGCGCATTGATTGTCACATTGCATACATGTAATAGCTCTGATGACAGTTACTATACATAGGCCTTTAGATAGCAATATTTTGATCGCTGTGCGTTTTTTTCTTTGCATTATACATGTATGCAATTAGTCTATAGATATGACAGTCCCAAAACCAAAAGATAAGTTTCGTCTAAACGAAGCGCCTTTTTAAAACCGGTTCAACCGCAAAAGGTAGGCGTTTCTTCACAGGCAAACACACTAGCTAATTAGTATTCATCGACCAAACCGAATCGATGCAGTTAGGGCGTGCGTTTGACGCGTGTTAAAATGTATTATAAAGCAAGGTGATAGTTTACGCAGTGGTGCCACTGCAGTTACCCGCTAATGCAATTATGGGGTACAGAGAAAACTATTTTTTCACTGTAGCGAGGTGTTACTTTCGACTCTAGCAAGCCGGCACTGTACGTTAGTTATTTTAAAGTTATAAATTCATCGTGCATGTGACGTGTGTACGCCAAATCGGTATAATGTTTAAAGCATCTGATTTGGAACATGGCTACGTATACCTTTGAAATTTACGCTATACCAATTTGTGGTTATGTAGCTTTAAACATTATACCAATCTCTGACCATGTATGTAGCTTTGATACATTATGCCAATTTGTGGGCACATAGCTTTGCAATTTGCTCTTCTTCATGAACATGGCTTCAGTTTGTCTTGTAAGAAGTCATTTCTTGCCACAAAATATTCCTCAGTTCTTCCTGGCCCCATGCACTGAACTGTACTGCTCCAGTGGCTGCTCTAAACCACAAGCTGTGCATATGACATTTTGAGGCGTCATAGATTCGTACGATTTGGCGTACACACGTCACATGCACGATGAATTTATAACTTTAAAATAACTAACGTACAGTGCCGGCTCGCTAGAGTCGAAAGTAACACCTCGCTACAGTGAAAAAATAGTTTTCTCTGTACCCCATAATTGCATTAGCGGGTAACTGCAGTGGCACCACTGCGTAAACTATCACCTTGCTTTATAATACATTTTAACACGCGTCAAACGCACGCCCTAACTGCATCGATTCGGTTTGGTCGATGAATACTAATTAGCTAGTGTGTTTGCCTGTGAAGAAACGCCTACCTTTTGCGGTTGAACCGGTTTTAAAAAGGCGCTTCGTTTAGACGAAACTTATCTTTTGGTTTTGGGACTGTCATATCTATAGACTAATTGCATACATGTATAATGCAAAGAAAAAAACGCACAGCGATCAAAATATTGCTATCTAAAGGCCTATGTATAGTAACTGTCATCAGAGCTATTACATGTATGCAATGTGACAATCAATGCGCAGTAAGTCCATTTCTGAATCAGTCGCCGCCTCTCATCCCTTGGTGCATACAATGCAAGAGAGCTCTTGCCCGGTACACTCTACAAATGGTGGACAAAGGCTTGGGTGATTTTCAATTTCAATCGTGTAAAACTGCAGGCCATCGTTGTTGGCTTTGGTGCCAGGGTAGTAAGTCATGTCCTCATCCATACACGAGTAGTGGTTATTCGCCGCATGACCGTTGTGAGAACTCATAAGATATCCATGGTATTCCTTCGTCCATCCTTTAGGGCACGTGAGTACACCGGGAATCATTAACGTTGACGTGCGACCTTGCACCTCACACAACGCGCAGGGAACGTTATAGTCTTGCAGGTCGCTCAATGGCTGGATTGACCGTGTTTCGTACTCAGCTCCGTACATAAGACCGAGTCTCTGGAAACCAGGCTGGTATTCCAGATACTCTAACCGCATACTAGTCGGAGCAGGCAAGCAAATGGGTCCTATTCCACCACCCGATTGACTGTAATGGGTACCAGCTGCATATCCAAAATAAGTCCGCGTAGCAGTATCAGGACATACTTTCTTCCCCCAGCGAGTATACGTAGTTACGCCAGCTGCTGATTTGTAGAGATTTGGCAATGGCGTTTTCTGTTTGTCACCATCATCATCAGCTGACTTGTGGCCTCCGGCGATATTAACTTCAAGATCGTCTTCCATTTCCACTGATTTCATCGGTTTTCGTCCTTGGGTATAAGTTGCATAAAGCACCAGCGCTAAGAATAGTGAAAACTGCATCTTATTGCTGGTCAAACCAACTCTGCCTGATTGTTAGTGCATCGATCAATCCTCTTTATATACATGCAGGTTCTTCGCGTTAACTGTTGCATCACGCCGGCCGGCCCGCTCGGGTGTCTATTATTACTGAAGAATTTGGCGTACCATTTTTCGAAATCATCATTAATGAAATATTATGGTATATATAGGTAGGTACATATATAGACAAAAGCGTTAATAGTTATTTGAAATTGATGATTACACTAGCCAATCAGCTCCGTTAGTATATCTGTACAAGTCAGCAGACGCGCGCGACAATAACACTATCACAACAGACTATAGGTATACATTTGAACAACGAATTGCGTAAATAAGCTCGGAAAATTCTCGTAGACATATGTCAGAATGACTGTGGTTCCCACCAACGAGCCAATCCCTCACCTAAAAGCCCCACTTCATACATACATGGATATGCAGCTGATTCCTAGGACCACAAAACGAAGTGCCATGCAGAGTACTGCTGCTATGAAGCATATGACTCAACGCCTCACTCGGTATTTCCACTGACACTGCATGGGGTGGTAACTACAATAATAATAAAGAACGCTACACCATATATGTGGCTAGCTTGCGCGTACGGTTGATAATAAAAAGTACCGAAATTCCATATTATCTGTGACCATATGCATGTATGTATGTATTGTAAACGCTTTGTGGATGTACTGTGGATGCTTTGCAATATGCTCTTCTTTGTGAGCATGCATTCAAACTCGCCAACCCATACAAGATTCTCGTCAATAGGTGTTTATAGTAACCAAAGTATGTTATTTGTGTGGGACATGACCACGTACCTTTGAAGCATTATACCAATTTGTGGTTATGTAGCTTTTAAAACTCTATACCAATCTCTGGCCATGTATGCAACTTTGATACATTATATGAATTTGTGGGAATGTATATATATACATAGCTTTGCAATTTGCCTTTCTTCATTCACATGGCTTTTGTTTGTCTTGTAAGAAAGTCCATTCTTGCCACGAAATATTCCTTGTTCCTGCATGGCCACAGATAGTGCATGTCAACTCATCTCCTTTTGGTTATTTTTATATTGAACTACTACACCTGCATTGCATTATGAACTTTATATGAACGTCGTACTACATGTATATATAACCTTTTGGTAATTCCTATAGTGTACCGATGTATTGACGCTAGACTATAAGAATGGCTGTCAAGATACGTGATTGAGAATAATATGGGCACTCTGCACCTATACCGGCTAACATTCAAAGCTACCGCGGCTATTGCATGTGGTTGTATCAATTAATTAAGATGCATGATGCCTATAACACCGTTGCGTATATCATACATCTATAGATTTTGTTACGGCGTCATGCATCAGGAAGAGTATAATAAAGAAATCCATGCACTTTACGCCCGGGATTTTACCGTGTAATTACAAAAATCGATCGTGTCCATATGGAATAGGTTGCATGCCTGTATTATCATTGCATCAGCGTCATCCATCTGCACTGCAACATCAGGCTTATACATGCATGTATACCGGCATGTCCAGTTTTTGCGTTCACCCCCCCCCCCCCCCCCCCCCCCCCAATTCAATGTTCAATCAGTACCAAGGTACTTGACAAAATTGCGTACGCAGGTCCGTAAATAGTTGATCTAAAAATGCGTTACAAATTGGACTACAACTTGTGAAACTTTTTAGAAGCGTAGAAACCTGCTCCGTTACTTCAGCGGTTTACACGATTTCATTGCTCGATCGAGGAAGGCAATTGGTTGTAGAATGCATTGCAATAGCCTAAATTAAAGCTACTTCACGACCCATCAATATCAGAGTCAGGCGCATTCAATTTTTTGCAAATTAGTCTTGAATTTGTCTTTCAATACACAATCACAGAATAGTGATTTTTATTTAATATATAGGTCCAAGTTAACGATACTATGAAGTTTCAAGAGATTTGGATTGGGCCCAAAGGTTGCCGTTTTGTATTAGCCTGCTTGAAAATATCCCATCATATTATTTGAACTCACTACATTTACGTTTATTAACTAAGACAGAGCATAACCAAGTAGCCCTTAAAACAATCTGTTGTGTTAATGTTGTGACAATTCCATTTATTACACACCTCATCCTTTGAAGCACATAGTGATACTTGTGGCTGTGCACGTATAGCTTTGCACTTTGCTCTTCTATGTGAACACGCATTCAAACTCGCCAACCCATCCTAGAGTCGTGTCAATATAGGTGTTTATATATACATTTGTATATGTATTGTTTTTTGTTTAGTAACATTGTGTAGCTTAAAACTGTAAATGTTGTATATGTAGTATCATTTTCAAATATATTTATATATTATTATTTTATTAAATAGTAAAAAAAAAAGTATCTTATTTGGAACATGGCTACGTATACCTTTGAAATTTACGCTATACCAATTTGTGGTTATGTAGCTTTAAAACATTATACCAATCTCTGACCATGTATGTAGCTTTGATACATTATGCCAATTTGTGGGCATGTAGCTTTGCAATTTGCTCTTCTTCATGAACATGGCTTCAGTTTGTCTTGTAAAAAGTCCTTTCTTGCCACAAAATATTCCTCAGTTCTTCCTGGCCCCATGCACTGAACTGTGCTGCTCCAGTGGCTGCTCTAAACCACAAGCTGTGCATATGGCATTGTGAGGCGTCATATCTCAAATTGCTTGGTTTAAGCAGGATTCATACGATTTGGCGTACACACGTCACATGCCATGCACGGGTGTTTCAATCCATTGAATTGGTGGACATTCAGACCTACGCCCCGAAATTTTGAAATGGCAATTATCTCATCTAGCAACGGTTGTTATGATTTGTACCCGTTGGAATTCGCTCTACAGTTACTGAATGGAACACGTAATGACCTTTTAGACGAGGTATTGTTGAAGATGAAACTGTGCTCTACTGAACAAGGTGTGTTTGGGCAACAAAGAATGTTATGGTCTGGAGAAGTGTCGTTCGAAAGCGGCCTACTTACGCGGAGGTAGGTTTTAAAAATTAGTTACTCCCCAACGTGTGAACTTCCAGTTGAGAAACGGCTTTTACAGAGGTATTGTACATAGATCGAGCTTTCGTTTTATGGTACTTATTTTCTGAGACGCGATTTGTATGCTTCAAAAGGTAACGTGCAAACATTGTCAAGTGTGCTGCGCGCATGTATGGAGGGAACGTATATAGGCCTACGTGAATACCGGCCCGGTATAAATCCACCGGGTTGAGTCAGGAGCAATGCTTATCAAGTGCTCCGGCTTTGACGATACACCGTAGCCTCTTTGTTTCTGATTGAACTGTAGATGGTGTTCAGTGCGTTGAAACGCTAATTGAACTGTAGTTGGTGTTCAGTGCGTTGAAACGCCGGTGAATTAATTCAGCACCTTGTTCACCCAGCATGCCAAATCCTAAGTTGTATCTTCTCACCCACTCAACTTTGTGCTCCTCTAATAGGTGCATTTTGGGTGAAATATTTTCATTGGCCATGGAGAAATTGGTTCTAAGTAGTTCAGAATGGAAACAATAGTGAAAAATATCACATGCATAGTTAATACCCATCCACAGCTATGACGTCATGTTGCTATGCCCCTTCAAATGTGCCTGCAACCTGCTGAGCATCCATGAGGAGAACAGGATACTGCTTGGCCACATTTTGTATACACCAATCATCATTCAGTATGTGTGCCTCACTTTGTGGTGACGACTCAAAGTTCACCGGCTTTGATGCTTAACTTCGGCCTTGACCTTTTGTAACCCTTACAAGAGTTATTGGCTGGAATGATGGTGAGTAGTTCATGTAATTATTATTTCACTTACTCTTTCACCCCCCACCCCCCCAGATGGAATCTGAAAAACATTTGGGCTCTGGGCTTTCAGACAGTATTCTTGAATTACAGATGCTACGTTTACCTCAGTACCACATGGAGGAGATGGTGTTGCGAACATGTGAGAGGTACGCCCCTGCTGGAAGGTCTGTTTTACATGAGTTGCATTGAAGCAATACATCACCACTTAGGAGGGACAAGAAGATGTCAGGAGCTGCATTTATGCTGGAAGCAGTTAAAGGTGAGTTGTCATGGCAACACGAACGTCGACAATGTCAGTTATGATACATTCTGCACAGACAAGATTTTGGCATGGTAGCTCTACTGGTCTGTGCAGAATACAAAGGCAGAGTGGACACTTTAGATAGTTGATGGCAGAAACTGATTGTGCAGCAGCTGGCTGGACACTGTTTGAAATCGAAACTGGTGCAATGTACCCAATATGTGTAAATAATGTCCTGTAGTGATTCACTTCACATTTGGCAGTATGTTTTGTCACATTTTTTTCTTTGTACCACCTTTCACCAGCACCTCAAAATGTGCTGGCAAACCTAAATGTCATCATGCAATTATTAATTTGCTCCTCTCTTGTCTACAGTATGGGCTTTCCACTTGCAGGGCACGACCAAACTTTTAAATGGTATTAACTTTTTCTGCCTCAAAGCATTTAACACCCTCCCCTTAGCTTACACGGTTTGCAGAACGATTATGGGTGGATCTCAATATGATCGTCGATACCAAAAGCTAGTTTAAGCTCCTTTTTGTAAAATATGGAGTTGTATATGCTTCTTTTGGACTTATTTGCCACCACCAACCTCCCACCGCACACCCTGCAATGTTTTGTAAGCTAACTGTTATGGAACTCCATCGCAAAACATATATAAAAACCAAGATGTTGATAATTATCAACCGCGATTTTATATGTCCTAGATGTCGCGTCTCGAGACATGACCCAGCTTAGATTGTTTTACAATGCCCCTAGATTCTGTATTTTATCGTCACAACTCACCTGGAAGTTCGAGAGCCTCACAAATAGCCCACCAAAAGATGTACTCGTAACGAATTAAGGGGCACGTGATTACTAGAAGCGTTGCGCCGTATGTTGAAATGCTGTAAACATGTGAGCAGTTGATTTTGGTTTGTGCTTAGACTATTACTATGCTTGGAATTATCAATAGAGAGGCGTAGTGAAACTGGGTTGTAGCTGAAACAGGCCTTGAGTATGTTAGCCCGTTAATGAGCTACCAAAATCATTTTTACGTAAATGTGCAATTGGACATCTAAATATCCGTAAATGTCCACTGTGAAACACCCGTGATGCACGATGAATTTATAACTTTAAAATAACTAACGTACAGTGCCGGCTCGCTAGAGTCGAAAGTAACACCTCGCTACAGTGGAAAATAAGGATCATTCATAGTTTTCTCTGTACCCCATAATTGCATTAGCGGGTAACTGCAGTGGCACCACTGCGTAAACTATCACCTGTTGATTGCGGTTGATAGAAGTGCCTCGAAATTTCTTTTTAATACATTTTAACTCGCGTCAACATAAATGACGCAATGGTTCGTTTCTGCCCTGCCTACTTGTACTACCTAGCCGCTAAGTGCACGCAGCACCTGCACGCTCACTTCCTAGTCAGCT
Organism: Spongilla lacustris; assembly: GCA_949361645.1. Taxonomy (NCBI): domain Eukaryota; kingdom Metazoa; phylum Porifera; class Demospongiae; order Spongillida; family Spongillidae; genus Spongilla; species Spongilla lacustris. Next base: position 10,093,540 of record OX442415.1, read on the forward strand.
TACGATGGACACAATGCACGCAGGAAACTTTCTGTTGACTTTTGTCAAACATTGCATTAATTATAACTGACTCTTTAATTGTATGCGCACGTGATAAGATTAGAGAGTTTTGTGAAACAGTGAGCGTGCGTGAGATAGCGAGAGAATCGCGTTGCATCGTGTACCAGCCGCAATATAGTACATGGTCCTTATCGAGCCGGGAAGCTAAAGAACGTTACTTCAATGGCAGAACAACTTGTCAAGAAAAAGCGGATGCGTGCTGGGCATAAAGCGTCGACGTCTCGAATTGTCGCGCTAGTAAAGACCACCATTGAATCTCCGCAAGTCAACTCCTCTTTATTGAAAAGAATGGCCGAAAATCTGCGTGAAAAGCTAGCTACCATCATGAAACTGGACGAAGAGATTCTCGAATCTTTAACTGAAGAAGGTGAGATTACAGACGAGATTGAAACGGCGGATATTTACCGCGAAAAGGTGGACCTAGCCATCATTGAATTGGAATCAGAGATTAGCGCCATCGAACAGCACGAGGCCAGCAAGAGTCAGCCGCCCTTAGCTTCTACCCCACGTGGTACCAGAACGGCTGAAGGAGTTCAGTCTTCAACTGTGAACAGTGACGTTACAGCAAGTGTAGATGACAGAACCCCTGAGAGGAGCGCTACTAGTCCTCACGTTTCTACAGTCCAAACAGCAGAGCCAGCACAGACTGCTAGAAGAGCACCAAGGGTGAAACTTCCTAAGGTGGAACTGAAACGTTTTGATGGAGTGTTAACAAACTGGGCCACATTTTGGGACATGTTTCAATCCTCTGTGCACAACAACTCAGAGCTGACTGACATCGATCGATTTAACTACTTGCATTCTTTGCTTGAAGACTCTGCAGCAGATGCCATCTCTGGTCTCTCGATTACCACTGCCAACTATGCAGAAGCGATCACTATTCTTCAGAAGAGGTTTGGCAACAAACAGCAAGTTGTAAATAAGCACATGGATGCCCTCTTGGAAATTGATGCTGTCACATCGATGCGCGACCTGAGGAGACTTCGTCATCTTTACGACCAAGCTGAAGGTCACATTAGAAGTTTGAATTCACTTGGAGTGCCATCGGAGTCGTATGGGAACCTGTTAGCTCCGATCCTGATGAAGCGATTCCCTCATGAACTGTGCATCATCATCAGCAAGGATGCTGGAACGGAATCCTGGAATCTGGACAAGATGATGAAGATCGCTGAAAAGGAGATAGAAGCAAGAGAAAGAGCCGCTGCAAATGACGAGACTTCTACTACTCACACTACACCAACGAGGAGGTCTGGCATGAACCGTGACCGTCCAACAGCATCTACACTGGTTACCACCAATTCATCACCTCTCAGCTGTTACTATTGTGGAGAACAGCATTTATCCACATCATGTAGGAAGGTCACGAATCCAGAAGCGAGGAAACAGATACTGCTGAAGGCTGGAAGGTGCTTTGTTTGCTTCAGGAAGGGACATGTATCAAGAGATTGCAGATCACCGCTTAAGTGTACCACTTGCCATGGAAGACATCATGTCACCATCTGCGATCGTGCTAGAAGACCAAGTCCTGCTTCGTCAGACCCTTCAATGTCATCACATCAGTCACAGCAACCTCGAACACCTACTTCGGCTGTGAACCGACCTGGGACCAACACTTCTACCCTTTCAATGTATGTAGATGCTCGTACCCCTGTGTTACTGCAGACGGCCACTACAATGGTGTACAACAAGAGCAGACCAGCTGTTCCATTGAAGGCCAGATTGATCCTCGATAGTGGCAGCCAGAAATCCTACATATCTGCAGACCTGAGAAGCAAGTTGAAACTACCATCAAAGCAGTCTACCACTTTGTCCATCAAGACGTTTGGAGCACAACACGAGAAGACGCAAATTTGTGATGCAGTTGAGCTAGGACTGAAGACGAAATTGGGATCTGATCTTGAGCTCACACTTTATGTGGTACCTTTCATATGTGAACCACTATCTGGACAGCCAACAGATATTGCAGTGGAGCGTTTCCAGTATCTCTCTGGCTTGGACCTTGCAGACCCAGATGACACAGAGAACCTTTCGATCAGTATCTTGATAGGTGCAGATTATTACTGGAAGGTGGTCACAGGCAAGATCATTCATGGAAGGGTTGGACCCACTGCTGTACAGACGAAGTTTGGATGGGTGCTGTCAGGACCTGTCACTGGGCTTCGTGGATCCTCAACGATGAGCACTCTTTGCTTTCATGTTTTAAGGGTGGAGTGTACTCCACAGCATGATCTTTCTGACCTCGACAAAAAACTTCAAGCGTTTTGGGAACTAGATAGTATGGGAATCATGCCAGAAGAAGACTCAGTCTACAGTAGGTTTACTAAGAGTGTCACGCTACAGCAAGGTCGCTACTGTGTTCGACTCCCTTGGAAGGAACCACACCCTCTTCTACCTGACAACTTCGAGCTAAGCAAAGGAAGACTCTTCAATCTCTTGAAGCGACTCCAATCTACTCCTGACATCCTAAGCCAATATGATGCAATAATACGAGAACAGATGAAGAGCGGTATTGTTGAGACAGTGACATCACCAGGTGGTGGGCCGATCGGAAGAGTTCATTACCTTCCACATCATGCAGTTGTACGGGAGGACAAACAAACTACGAAATTGCGAATCGTGTACGATGCCTCGGCGAGAAGTGATGGACCTGCTCTCAATGACTGCCTGTATTCTGGACCCACATTTGGCCAAAACATTTTGGATATCTTACTTCGATTTCGCCTCTACCGCGTAGCAGTGACTGCCGATGTAGAAAAGGCCTTTCTAATGGTATCAGTTGCTGAGGAAGACCGTGATGTCTTGCGTTTCCTGTGGGTGGATAACATTAGCAGTCCTCTACCGAAACTGGTCACTCTAAGATTTGCTCGCGTGGTGTTTGGCGTGTCTTCTAGCCCATTTCTTCTCAATGCCACATTGCAGCATCACATTGAACGCTATAGAAGCAGTGACCCATCATTTGTCGATACGTTCATTCGCTCGATCTACGTTGATGATCTGACCTCCGGAGCAGACAATGAAGAGGAAGCTCTACGTTTGGCAACAAAGGCAAGAGAGCGATTGGGGGAGGCCGGCTTCAATCTCAGAAAATTTGTGACTAACGTTCCAGCACTGCAGAAATGTTTGTCATCCTTGGAATCACAGCATCACAGATCGGGACACACTGAGAATCCTGTTACTTGCGATGATCAGTCATATACGAAGAATACTCTTGGAGACAAGTTTGAGGCTCCAGAATTTGTGAAGGTGCTTGGAGTCAAGTGGAAACCACTGGATGATCAACTTGTGTGTGATCTTAGCTCTCTCGTTCAGGGCGCCGTTTCTATGAAGCCTACAAAGAGGAACATTATTGGCTTGTCTGCTAGATTTTACGATCCTTTGGGCTTTCTTTCTCCTGTTTCTCCAGCGGACATACCCTCAAGAGGAATTGAATTGTCACAACTTGTTGACAGTGCATTGTGGATGACCGGACCTACTTGGATCAGTGATCATGACTTTGAACCACAGTGTCCTGACCTACATACTGTTCCAGATGAATGCCTCATTGAAACGAAGGTGAGGAATCATTCTACAGTCTCCAGTCTTCTTACTCACGATACCTGTCAAAGTGAAGCCATCCTTAACTGTGAACAATTTAGCACTCTAGGTCGACTTTTAAGGGTGACGGCTCATGTCATGAAGTTTATCTCAATCTTGAAGTCAAGGGTCAAGAGTTGTTTGCTAACGGCGGAAGATGTTGGACGTGCTGAGATTTATTGGGTCAAGGAATCGCAGAAGATGCTTACTCAGTGTGAACAGTTTAGTCTGTGGCAGCAGCAGCTTGGACTCTACTGTGGTGTGGATGGATTATGGAAGTGTAAAGGAAGGTTAGGAAATGCGGATCTACCAGAGCTTATGAAACATCCTATGTTTCTTGACAAGAAACATCACTTTACCCGCTTGGTCGTGAGGGAGTGCCATACAAGAGTAATGCATGGTGGAGTGAAGGAGACCCTCACACAGATGCGTTCCAAGTATTGGATTGTCAGAGGGAGACAGTTCGTAAGAATACTGTTAAATGAGTGCAAGCTATGCAAACGTTACAATTCCCGACCACTCAGTGGACCACCATCACCACCATTACCTGAATACAGGGTACAAGTTTCACCACTGTTTAGTGCAACTGGTGTGGACTACGCAGGTCCTCTTTACTTGAAGGGAGGCGAAAAGGTGTGGATCAGCTTATTCACGTGCTGTGCTGTTCGTGCTGTCCACTTAGAGCTAGTTCCAGATTTGACGGCAATGTCCTTCGTTCGTTGCTTGAAGCGTTTTTCAGCTAGGCGTGGTGTCCCCCAGGTCATTTGCTCTGACAACAGCAAGACGTTCCAATCTGCGAACAAGATTATCTACTCCGTACTGGACAGTCCAGAAACACAACAACACTTCAGGGATATACGCATACAATGGAAGTTTATATTGGAGAAGGCACCCTGGTGGGGAGGCTTCTACGAGAGGTTAATTCAATCAATGAAGAGGTGTTTAAAGAAGACCATTGGCAAGGCGAGAATGACGTATGATGAATTACATACTGTGTTAGTGGAGGTAGAAGCCATACTCAACTCCCGTCCACTCTCTTATTTGTCTTCAGAGGATATGGAAGAACCCCTCACACCCTCTCATCTGTTGATAGGTCGCCGTCTGTGTACTTTACCCGATCCTGTGACTTGTTCAAGCGATCTAGAGTTTGAAGAGACTGATGCTGGGGGGGATCTGAATCGTCGAATGCGACATCTGAATCTGGTTGTGGAGCACTTCTGGAAGCGATGGAGGTTGGAATACTTAGTGGGACTCAGAGATAGCCATGCTTATTCTCCGAAGTCACGAAGTCCACGTAACATTCTTTCACCTGGAGATGTTGTTCTAGTGCAAGATTCAGACCAACCCAGGATGCAGTGGCGACTAGGGAGAGTTGAAGGGTTGTTGGAAGGATCTGATGGGGCAGTGAGGGGAGCTTCCCTTCGTGTACAGTCCGGTAAGAGGACCTCACTGATTAACCGTCCCATTAGTCATCTCTACCCAATGGAGGCAAGCCTCAAGACCAATACAGCCCCAACTCGTGGTGCTACTGATGAAACTCCAGAAGGTTATGATGATGAACCTGAACCGGTGCGAGATACTCCTGTTGATGACGGAGGCAGGACTAGAAAACGCCCACAACGACTTGCAGCTCAGATCGCACGTTACAGATTGGAAGAATTAGCTAGGGACTCATGTTGACTTGCTGTGAGCAGGTCAAGGGGGAGTGTCAAACATTGCATTAATTATAACTGACTCTTTAATTGTATGCGCACGTGATAAGATTAGAGAGTTTTGTGAAACAGTGAGCGTGCGTGAGATAGCGAGAGAATCGCGTTGCATCGTGTACCAGCCGCAATATTGTACAACTTTTCATGCACACTTGTTCTCTTGGTTATGCACCTTGCTTGAGCATCTCCTCAGGCTGAGAGGACCGGAGAAGGTATACATTAATAAGGATGTACTTGGAATATCAGCCTCACTGCAAGGTTCCGAAAATTGTCAATCAGCTAAATTTCGTGCATTAAGGGAAGGGAGGAATGCAGTTATTCTAATCCCTCCATACCATGATAACTCATCTTAGTTGTGGCAATGAGCACACCATTTTCTGTTGTGTGAGGATGAAGCACACGACATAAGGTACAGTGTATGGAGTGTTGGAAATGGTCATCTGGTATGACAAATGTGTGTGGTATACCATACAAATTGTAGCTGCAGCATTACATGTCCAAAAAAGGGATGTTATATTTAGGACAGCTTTGGCCTTTGCCAAACATTCATACGGAGAACTCAGATCAATTGCGTTCAGGCCTAGGTATTGCGGACAAATGACTGTGGAGTACGATCAGGTTAGGCTGGCTGCCACGGGGATCTAACTATCCTGAAATGGCCCATACATAGGCGGTCATCTTGCTTTTTATTTCAAATTGAATTCTAAACAAGTTTATAATGTACTATAAATCGGTATAATTAGAAATATGTACTTTAAAAAATAATACCATTAACCATTCTTTAACAAAAATCAAGAGAAAGATTTAATTTGTACCGCGAATAATTTATTCATGTAGTGTGCCATTGCGTCATTGCCAGAATTATTACCAACAAATAATTGAACAATAATGGTGATTTATTGTGAACAATAAGTTAACTAGCTTAAGATTGCGTATAACAAGGATCTGAGCCTAGCCAACTCTAACCTCCTCCCCCATATTAGGTCTAGACTGCCAGCTAGAGGGACACCCACGTATTATATTTGTTATATACAAGACGTCGTCATGGACACTTTTGACCTATATAGTGGGTTGTTTTGTTCGATCGATGAATGACGCCCGTAGGCTAGGTACGTGGTTACACGCAGGGGAAAAAAAATTGATTCATTAGCACTTTCCAGTACAGCTACGACCTACGTAGGCTTCTCAGCCTTACCTAGATCGGTCTGCATGTGCCGCATTTTCAATCTTTGCCAGCGGTGTAGGAAGCAGTTTAAAGTGTGTGTGTGTGTGTGGGGGGGGGGGGGGCAAACTTTGATGGGCATCATGACATGTTGAGGGAGGGGTACGGTACCCCTCCCACCCAGCCATGCATGCCAGCTAGGGAGTGCTGTAAGCTACCGCGTTGTGGTCTGGGATATATTGGGTGTGGTCAACAGCTGCGAATTGACCAGTTATTAACCCCCAGCCATGGGGCGTTTCATTAAATAAATATCACTCCTGTCACATGCCCTACATGGTAATCACCCTTCCCACTTGACCAACATTTGGTGCCAGCATCTATTCGCACGTCGCAGCACATTACAACATAGAAACCACCAATAACGCATAAACATATACACAACTGATCGGCCACTCAATCTTCAACCACTCAGTCCTGACATCACACCGCAGTCATCCAATGCCGAACCACCATCCTGATTGTCCAGCAGAACCCAATAACCCAATAACCAGACACATAACACACATAACACACACACAAGAGCAGTGGGCATAAAGAAAACCTAGCTAACTATATTTAGAACAGGTGAGCCCACACCTGATCTTGGAAAAACCCCGTGGAAAAAACCTTCTGAAGGAAAAAATTCCACCATTTGGGGCAAAAACCTTCCTAGCTAAACTGCTCTCCCACATACACACAGATACAACAACAAACAGCTCCTCCTCGTCAGATTCCCTCCATCAGCTTTATGTCTGTCAAGGATCACCTGCAAGTGCTCGACAATACAAGGGGAAAAAACTGCAAGCCACACCACGTGCGTTTAGAATGCCTAGAATGACTCAATAACCCCTTCACTCCCTTATCAACCCTCCCACCACGTGTTTCACCCTTCCAACCAATCGCCATTCAGGCTATATTTAGACAGGAGCTTATTTCCTGTCTAATTCAATCCTTTCAACCGACAGGAAATATATCTCCTGTCACATGCCCTACATGGTAATCACCCTTCCCACTTGACCAACATTTGGTGCCAGCATCTATTCGCACGTCGCAGCACATTACAACATAGGCACACAACGACAGCAAAGCAAGCATAGTTAAATCCCCAAACTCTTAGACACAGATAGACGACTGTCCACCGAGTCCTTGACGTAGCCGTCCTTAGCTGACTCGGACCGCCATCGGCCGTGCCGCTTAAACAGCCGATCAGGCACCCCAGCATTAGCCGCAGCCGTTGCACCCCCCGCCCTTAAACTATGCATACCAAACTGCAGCGGGTCCATACCCAACATAGCAATCTTCGCCAGCAGCAGCTCCCTCAGCCTGGAGTAGCTCAGCCCACCAGACTTGCGCAGCGTCTCCCCACCCTTGGAGTTGACGATAGCCCTGAAAACCCTGTCATGCGACTCTCCATTCAGGTGACCCATACGAAAATATCTCTCCATCATCTGCACCGGGCACGTAATAGCACCTGTTCTCCCCACCAGCAATGAGTCACCCTCTCTAAACTGATCTGTTTTACTGGATCGTATACTCAACACCATACCCTCCTCCTTAAACTTCACGTCCGCGCACTCCAGCTTCAGCAACTCTTCGCACCTCATAAAACCCGCAAACCCCACCAAACAAATAGCTAGCAACCTGACCTCCGACAAGGAAGGTTCGGGTCCTGCAGCCACCACCATCGCCTTCAGCATTTCCGCTGTCACCGGCTCCTTCCTCACCTTCGGCTGTGCCAACAAACGCCTATGTCCTGCCAGAGCAGCCTGCACCAAAGGTAGACTGCTCACCGGTGGTAGCCCTGATACCTGATGTAGCCAGGAAAGTGCATTCACTGCCTCCTCTATTGCCGATTTTGACTGCACGGACTGGCTAAGATGTTGAAGGTAGAGGACTATGTGAGCCTCCTGAGCAGGGAAACTCGGAACGCCCTGCCTGGCTTCTGCCCAAAGCTTCCATCTCTGGAAGGCACCAATGTACTTTCTCACTGTACTATCGGCCTTCCCGCTAAGCAGCGTATCCGGGACCTCCCTTGCCAACCGCTGCAACTCCGGGTCCTTCAAATCTGCAAGTTGCGACCAAACCCCTGCCGCTTCCAAATCTACCATGGGAAAACAAGAGAAGTGAATCCAATAGACTACCCTGACCCGCACAGCCAGGCTACACCAAGCCAACCCTCTTGGGCCACACGGTCCAACCATCGTTGACCTGGCCCCCTGGGTTCTGTTTGACCCATGGTCAAACCTAGGCCCCCTGGGCCTGTCACTGCTCTCCGGCAGCCACATTGACCACACTGGTCAATGACACACAATCCTGCTCCCTGGCAGCCACATTGACCACACTGGTCAATGACACACAATCCTGCTCCCTGGCAGCCACAATGACCACACTGGTCGAATGCAGACAATCCTGCCCCCCGGCAGACACAAGACCACACTGGTCGGACAAAACACAATCCTGCCCCCAGCAGACACAATGACCACACTGGTCGAACAAAATGCAATCCTGCCCCCGGCAGACACAAGACCACACTGGTCGAATGCAGACAATCCTGCCCCCCGGCAGACACAAGACCACACTGGTCGAATGCAGACAATCCTGCCCCCCGGCAGACACAAGACCACACTGGTCGAATGCAGACAATCCTGCCCCCCGGCAGACACAAGACCACACTGGTCGAATGCAGACAATCCTGCCCCCCGGCAGACACAAGACCACACTGGTCGAACAAAATGCAATCCTGCCCCCGGCAGACACAAGACCACACTGGTCGAATGCAGACCAATCCTGCCCCCCGGCAGACACAAGACCACACAGGTCGAACAAAAACACAATCCTGCCCCCGGCAGACACAAGACCACACTGGTCGAACAAAAAAACACAATCCTGCCCCCGGCAACATATTACCACACTGGCTGAAAGCTTGAAACATAGTGACAACTAAGACCAAACTGCCTCTTACAGGGACACAGGGTCATACTAAAAACCCACCCTCAAGGCCAGCAGACGATCGCTAGGCCTGCACTCTCCACACAAATTACCACCCGATCTCCCCTGCAGCGTACATGCAGGTACCATTCTTACATCTACTACAAAAGATGCATAACCCATGCCATTAGTGCACAACAAAGGCCAAAAGGGAGCTGACTCCCAGCATGGCACTACAAGTGTACCACTAGCATGACACACTTCAGCGTGCTTCATCACCCTCACCACTAATGATGGCGGTGGACACCACCAGTTGTTCTCCCCACCACCCCACTCCACCGTAAATGCATCCACATATGAATGGCTGTTCAGTTACCTCCTCCACAAACCCTCCTCCCACCAAGTCTGCTACTGCCTTGCATACAAACACGCTATTAGCGTAGGCTGTATTTTTATTGCCCCTTCTATAAGCTGGCGGTTCCACATGGAATGGCAACATGTACCCGTCTCTAATCATGTCAATGATCCATTGTGTAGCATGAAGCTCTTCTACCCAATACTCCACATGCTGCCTTAACCTGCCCTTAACAGCCATACTATTCTTCTCCACTTCCTCATACTCCCAGCACCTCTGCGTACATGCTAACTCATCCCCATCAGTCCCCGCCTCAGGTGACAACTCAACAGTATGTGACACCTCAAGGGACAACTCATCCTGCAACACAACAGGTGATAAACCCTCACCATGTGCTGCTTCCTGATCAGGGGCAGCTGAACCCCCCACCCCAAGTGCACTGGTATCCCCACATATACCCCCACTGTTTTCTACTACCAAAGGATACACAACCACCGACTTCTTAGGGCATTCACGCTTGAAGTGACCTGCCTCGCCGCACCCATAGCACACCACCGGGCCGGAACCCCGAGGCAACGCTGGCTTCCCGAGCGCTCCTGCTCCCGCCACCACTCCCGCTCCACTCCACCGCGCCGCTGCCCTAGCTCTGTCTTGCGCCTCATGCTCCATCTTCTTCCCCCTCTCAGCATCTTCCGACTTCCTTTTCTTCGCATTGGCCCTGCGCTCCGCCGCCCTTTCTGCCCTTTCCAGCCTTTTCTCGTCATCCGAGTCGACTGCCAACGCGTCAGCCTCGTACTCGGTGACCACCGCCCAACCAAAATCCGAACGATCGGCCAACTTAATCAATTTCTGCCTATGCGACAGCGCGTCCTTACCGAGCTTCAGGCTCTGCTTGGCTTTCTCCAAGGCGACTTTAGCTGGACCGTCGGCCACGAGCCTAGCCGCGCGCGACAGCTGTGACTCCGCCTCGAGGATGTGATCCGTTACGTTCTCATTGAAAAAGGCCTGATCTTCGTGAGCCTTCTTCTGGAAATGGTACGGCTTCTCCGATTTCCTCGCTGCCCTCTCCGCCGCTTCCTCCTGTGCCGCCCTCAGTTCCGCTCGCAGCTCACGTGTTTCCCGCTGCGAACTTGTAATGGCGGCCAGTATGGTCTCCAACGGGTTGCTCGTCCCTCCTTGCGCCGAAACCCGAGCCTCCTCCATAAAAAACTGCAAGCCACACCACGTGCGTTTAGAATGCCTAGAATGACTCAATAACCCCTTATCAACCCTCCGACCACGTGTTTCACCCTTCCAACCAATCGCCATTCAGGCTATATTTAGACAGGAGCTTATTTCCTGTCTAATTCAATCCTTTCAACCGACAGGAAATATATAATCCCGGATTGGGTAGTCTCGTGCCCACACCCAATGCATCGCAGATGCGGATGAATTACATTACCGCTACGTTTGCATAGGACATGTTATGGCATCAGGCCCAATCCCTGTCTCTGCACACAGTGTCTGTGAGGTACATGTACATGTAATGTGCATTTAAAAACATACACTATTGTACAGTGGCTGTATCTGAGTGGGAAGGCCTGTTCTGGCAGCTACTGTACATGGCTGCACCAATGTGGGCGTTGTATTTGGCTGGATTGTAGCCAATGTGCTCCACCGTACCAGGGATAGAAAGGTGGAGCGGAAACTCTTACACGTGAGTGTTCTCCCATCTTTGAAGTGGAAGAGGAGTGAGGAGTGAGTGAAACAGTGACAGCATTCTCTGTAGGTCTCCATTCCTGGAACTAGATACATGTGCCTGCCTTTGGTACGCTCAACACACCTGCCCATGTGGTTGGTTTGGACCACTTGATGAAAAAGTGCATGCCTTCCGCACGAGCTGACATCTTGCCTGGTAGGTTGGAACCTAGGGTCAAAACAGTAAATTCGCTGAGCCTGAGGTGGATGACTCTAGATGGTCAGTCTCAACATTGGGTTCCTGGACCCTGCTGTTCAAATGTGTGTTTTTGTGTTTGCATGGTGGTGTGTATAAAACAGAACTCACGGCTACATGTGAAGCCACACACAGTTTACATTGACATGCTTATCCAGTGTCAGCTTGGCCAGGGCCCTATCTTGCAGGACATGTGTTTGTGTGTGTGTGTGTGTGTGTGTGTGTGTGTGTGTGTGTGACTGTGGCTGTGGCTGTGTGTGTGTTGTGTGTACATGTATGTTGTACAATTGTGATGTGTAAAATTACGAAGTTTCTTTGTGTGTGTTTTACTGTTTGCATAGTGTGTGAACTCACAGTTCACAAAGACAGAAACTTGTACACACACATTACAACACACACAAACACTCACACACACACACATACATTGTACACATATACACAAACAAACATATGTCCTGCAAGATCCATGGCCAAGCTGACATTTTGATTAGCCTTTAATCTCCCATCGTTCTACGCGTAGGATTAGCGTCCTATACGCGATGATCAAAAAAATAAACAATAATCTCATTGCACTGTAGAAATGGTTATTAATTCAGGAAATATTTTTACTTTCTTGCAATTCTTCAAACATTGTCAAATACAATCTATACTGCATTGCTAAAAGATGTATTTGCGGTTAGCAAAGCAACTTTAAAAAAGTAATGTTGGGAAGATCAAAGCAACATTTTAAAAGAAGGGGGTAGATGGACAGGTCTTTTGCACTAAGCATATAAAAAAGTATATTGTACATTTGGAAATTGCTAGCTCCACAAGCTTATGAACGATAGGTATTTGTCAGACGCATGTTGCAGGAATAGCCATGTGAATGGACAAAATATTGAAAACGTACAGTGCGTTTACGGTAAAAATGACAAAATCAATTAGAGTAAAAACATGTAATACGATTCTATGCAACTGACAATCTCTTTATTTCCACTCCAAACACATACATACATATAGAAATACACACTAGCTTTAAATAGTGTTTCTTAAACATCCCTTGACTCCATATCCCACGGGTGCTGTACTATGACAGGAAGTTCAGTTAAGGAATTAGTATTCACCCTCCACAAAGGGTTTGAAGGTCTATTCAGAACACTTGCTGTCTATATCACATTACATTCGTCCCACCGTACTTCAAGCTTGTCCTCAAGCTTAAAATTGGACTTAGTAATAATCAGGAGGTCGTCGTTTAGGGTGTGTAACCGGTTATCAGGTTATTCGGGTTATTCGGATATTCGCAAAAACCTATCCGTTCGAATAGTAATTTAGCATTACTCGGATAAATCGATTATTGGATTTGTTCTATTCGAAATAACCGGTTTGTGAATCTCCATTTGGAGGTACTTAGGTATTCGTCGTCCGTATCGACAATTCGCCCATTATTCGAATACCTTTTTATGACGATATCCGGATACGTGTACCCCGTGTTACGATATTACATGTACGATAATAATTTGAAACGTAACGTTAATTAACGTTACCATTTATATATACGTGGGGACGAGATCACATGTACGGGCAGTAATTCGAACTAGTTAATAGATCTCCCTCTTCATGAGTCATGACGACGGACAGCTCCAGCTACAAATAAAAGTTAGTTCGCTAACTTCGCTTAGTGCATTTCGAACTAGCTGGTTTCTTGCATAAATCTCTCTGAGCTGATATTGCCGCGATCGCATTGTATTTTTAAAACTCGCGATGGTGAAACGGAGGCTGCATGGCTGGTGGTGCGTAAACTTTATCTGTGGTTCTACTCTATTGGCATCGGGTACGATGTGACAGTGTATATCTGTAGCTAGACCTCAGCGTGGCCACGCTAACTTAGTAGGGGACACGCCCATCTAGGTATGTGGTTAGGCCAAGCGATTTAGGCCTATGTAGGTAGTTGTGGTTGTGTGCTGAGGGTGTGATGTGAGTAGCTGTGGATGCATGCTATACTGATCTGGTGTAATGTGGGTAGTTGTAGGAGGATGTCTGGTGTGATGGGGTAGCTGTGGTTGTGTGATGGGAGTAGCTATGGTTGTGTGCCTCATGAGGGCACTGGTGTGATAGGGGTAAGTGTGTTTGTGTGATGAGGGACATCTGGTGTTATGGTTTAGCTGTAGGGTAACTGGTGTGATGTGTACATTTAGGTGGCTCAGTGAGCAGAAAACCTGAATAACCTAGGTATTCGGCTGGCAAATTGTCAAAACCTATTTGGAAAAATCGATTTTCTTTTTTCAAGTATTCGGAAAAATCGATTTTCAGATCCAGAAAAACCTGAAAAATCGATTAGTGTTTTAAAAGTATTCGGAAAAATCGATTTTCATTTTTCAGGGGAGGTTACACACCCTATCGTCGTTGACGCTGAGGGTAGCGCCTCTGTGCTTGGTCCAACATTGGTGGGGCCTCTTGTCCTTCTAAATCTATTGGGGGCAGGACTGCTGGTGGAACCTCTGGAACAATTTCTGGTTGTGGAGTGGAATCTGCTGGCACTGAAAAGTGTTCGATGCTTGCTGGTTCCCACTCAACCTCTCTTGACAGAGTGCTCTCCTTCTCCCGTAATATACAGCGCCGTATTCTGTTAATGTGCACCACTCTAGACCTCAGTGACTTTCTGTGCTCAATTTTCAAAGTTACTGGATTGTGAACTTTCTTAACAACGCCATGTCACGTAACTCGGCCATTTTAACCCTAAGGTTGCTGTCATATGAGGTGGGGTCCTCTGCACAACTGTTAGTCATAGATGGCAAAGATGGCAGAACAGGATCTCGTCCCATCATAAGGACAAATGGACTGAATCCTGTAGATGCATTAGATGCTGTTCTGTATGCATATAGCACCAATGGTAGATTTCCTTCCCAGTCTATGTCATTCTGATCTGTATAGCACCGAAGCAGTTGCAGCAAGGTCCTATTAAAACGTTCTACCATCCCATCACCTTGAGGGTGGTATGCTGTTGTTCGGGACTTGAGGACTCCAAATGCTGCACATACCCTTTGGATCATGGTGCTCTCAAAGTTTGCACCTTGGTCAGAGTGCAATATTTCAGGGATTCCAAAGCGTGAAAACAAGTCAATTAGTATCCCAGCAATACACTCTGCAGTCTGATTAGGCATTGGTATAGCTTCAGCCCACTTTGTGAAATAGTCTTGTATGACTAGGAGATAGCGATTCCCTCTGCTGGATACTGGCACTTGCAATACGTCAACAGCCAACATCTGCCAGGGGCGTCCAATTGGAATATTTGTCATTGGAACGGGTGTTGGCATTGGCAGCTTGGACCTTTGGCACACCATACAACTCCTGCAGTATAGCTCCGTGTCCTTGGCCATTCCAATCCAATATGCTGTAAGCTTCAGCCTCTGAAGGGTTTTCTCTACACCTTGATGTCCCGAACTGATTATGTCATGGTTGGCCTTGAGGGCTGTAGGCTGTAAAGATAAGGGAACAACTGGTACAATTTTCTCCTTCTCCAATGGTCCAGGTGTGTACTTGCGGCAAAGTACACCATCAACTACACAAAGCTGACTTCGAATTCGAGAGAAGTTTCGAATGGAAGGCTGATTCCAGTGTCGTGGTTGATTGCTTAAGCCAGACGAAACAAGACGTCTTACTTCGTTTAATGCTTCATCTTTACCCTGCTCTTGTGCTACATCTTCTAAAGTGAGTTCTGGTACAGTCACTGTTCCTGCACAGGTGCTAGGAATGGTTGGCACACGAGAAAGGGCATCAGCATTTGCATTGGAAGACCCTCGTCGATATTTGATTGTAAAATCAAATTCCTGCAATGCCAGTGCCCAACGACATAGTCTACCCTCCATCTTTTGAGCAGACAGCCATTGCAGTGGTTGATGGTCTGTATGCAAGACAAATGCTCGTCCAAGTAGATAGTGTCTGAATTGCTTCACTGCATATAGTACTGCCAAACATTCCCTCTCAATGACACTGTATTGTCTCTCAGCTTGAGTCAGACTTCTACTTGCATATGCCACTACATGCCCATCCTATTCTAACACAGCTCCCAAACCAACAGCACTGGCATCTGTCTGCAACTCAAAGTCTCTTGTTAGTGAGGGATAACATAGTACTGGAACCTGAGACAAAATATCTTTCAAACTCTGGAAAGCCTTCTGACATTCTTCAGTCCATAAAAATGTGGCAGTCTTTTCAGTCAGATGATGTAGGGGTGTAGGTATGTCTGCAAATTGTTGTATGTATCTGCGATAGTATGAAGCTAGACCAAGGAATTGTCGTACTTCAGTAACAGTCTTAGGAATCGGCCAATCCTTGATCACAGCTATTTTTTCTTTGTCTGGAGACATTCCTGACGCTGAAAACACATGTCCCAGGTAGTGCACTTTGTCCAGTCCTAACTGGCATTTGGATCCCCTCAAAGTCAGTCCAGCATTGGCCAGTCGCTCAAACACCTGCTGTAAATGTTGTAGGTGGCACTTCATATTGGGTGAATGGACCAGCACATCATCAATATAACTGGTTGCAAATGGTAGTCCAAGTAATACCTTGTCCATCAGTCTCTGGAATGAGCTGGGTCCACCTGTTACCCCACATGGCATTCGATCTGCAGAACTCATACAGACCCATGCCAGGACCAGGACAAAAAGCAGTCTTCATACAGTCCTCCTCCTTTACTGGCATCTGCCAGTAGCCTCAATGTAGGTCGAGCTTCGAGAACACTTTGGATCCCGAGAGTCGGTCTTGGACTTCGTCTGGTAATGGCAGCTGGTAAGCATCTTTTACTGTCTGCTTATTCAGTTCCCTATAATCAATGCAGATCCTGATCTCACCAGACTTCTTTGGGACATATACAGCTGGAGCGAGCCATGGGTTGCTGCTAACTCTTATGATATTGCGATCCAGCATTTCTGTTAGTTGACGCTCGACTTCAGTCCTGTAGTGAGCTGGTACTCTTCTGGGTGGAACTCGCACTGGTGGATGGTCAGCTGTGGGTATGGTGTGATAAGCTGCTGTTGTTGATCCAGGTACTGTAGAAAATAGTACCTCAAACCTTTTCACCAGATCTCTTAGCTCTGCGTGTGCCGGTGGAATATCATACTCCACCTCCTCTCCAAACTTAGGAACAGCAATTTCCTCCGCTTCATCACTTTCACCACTTGCAGTTGAACCGACATACATACAGCTTGGTGTTGCATTTGAAGCATCTCCTCTTGCCGATTTGTTGGACGGGACAGCTAAACCTCCAACATGAATGCTTACGGGGTCTGTGCTGTAGTCCAGTCGTACCTTGTGCTTGGATTAGGGTGTGTAACCGGTTATCAGGTTATTCGGGTTATTCGGTTATTCGCAAAAACCTATCCGTTCGAATAGTAATTTAGCATTACTCGGAAAAATCGATTATTGGATTTGTTCTATTCGAAATAACCGGTTTGTGAATCTCCATTCGGAGGTACTTAGGTATTCGTCGTCCGCATCGACAATTCGCCCA
The DNA here is from genome assembly GCA_949361645.1 of Spongilla lacustris. Taxonomy (NCBI): domain Eukaryota; kingdom Metazoa; phylum Porifera; class Demospongiae; order Spongillida; family Spongillidae; genus Spongilla; species Spongilla lacustris. Next base: position 10,110,787 of record OX442415.1, read on the forward strand.
TTAATCGAATACCTTTTTATGACGATATCCGGATACGCGTTTGCGATATTACAATTACAATAATAATTTGAAACGTAACGTTAATTAACGTCACGTGGGGACGAGATCATATGCAGTTTACGTGTACGGGCAGTAATTCGAACTAGCCAACAGATCTCCCTCTTTACAAGACATGACGACGGACGCTCCAGCTACAAATCAAAGTTAGTTCGCTTAGTGCATTTCGAACTAGCTGGTTTCTTGCATCAATCTCTGTGAGCTGATATTGCCGCGATCGCACTTAGGCCTACTTAGTTACTAGTATTTCATTTTGCTATGGTGAAATGGAGGTGCATAAACTTCATCTGTGGTTCTACTCTTTTGGCATTGGGTACGATGTGACAGTGTACATCTGATCTCTAATATCTATGGTAGTGGCCACGCTAACTTAGGTCAGGACACACCCATCTAGGTATGTGGTTAGGCCAAGCGATTTAGGCCTATGTAGGTAGCTGTGGTAGCGTGCTGAGTGCATCTGGTGTGATGTGGGTAGCTGTGGATGCATGCTGTACTGATCTGGTGTAATGTGGGTAGTTGTAGGAGGGTGTCTGGTGTGATGGGGGACGCTTTGGTTGTGTGATGGGGGAAGCTTTGGTTGTGTGATGGGGGTAGGTGTGTTTGTGTGCCTCATGAGGGCACTGGTGTGATGGGGGTAAGTGTGTTTGTGTGCTGAGGGCATCTGGTGTTATGGTTTAGCTGTAGGAGGGTATCTGGTGTGATGTGTACATTTAGGTGGCTCAGTGAGCAGAAAACCTGAATAACCTAGGTATTCGGCTGGCAAATTGTTAAAACCTATTCGGAAAAATCGATTTTCTTTTTTCAAGTATTCGGAAAAATCGATTTTCTGATCCAGAAAAACCTGAAAAATCGATTAGTGTTTTAAAAGTATTCGGAAAAATCGATTTTCATTATTCAGGGGAGGTTACACACCCTAGCTTGGATAGGAAGTCTATACCAAGTATTACAGGCGTTATTAAGCTGTTGGTCACCAGGAACTCGTGATTGGTGCTAAATTGTTCTAACTGCAGTTGTGCTTGAATTGTTCCAATGACAGTCAGTCTATGTCCGTCAGCCGTCTGTAGAAGGGGCACTTGTCCGCTCACGATACACTGTTTTGGTAACGAGCCTTTGTCAATAAGCGAAACAGAAGAACCAGAATCCAGCATAATTCGGACGTCGTTTCCTTCCAGCTTTCCGTTAATGATAGTTACCTTGTCTGTCATTGCAGCCGTAATGTATTCCTGCATGGGGCTTCAATAACGGTCGGGATGTGCTGTAGCCCTTGCAACCATCCCGATACCGTTTTCCGACGGCTGTTGCCTACAGTTGCGAGAAATATGACCAGGCCGGTCGCAATTGTAACACGTCACCTGTTGTTGGCGACAGTTCCTTGATATGTGGCTCGTTCTATGACACTTGAAGCACCTCAGGATAGGCCTTCCATCAGAGGATCGAGGCCGTGCCACTGCAGCAACGCTTAAACCGTCTAGCCTGTCTACTAGCGATGACATCCCGTTCTGTGAGGTGCCTAACATGGCCTTGAAGGGTGTCGATAGCTGCATGCTGTCTGTGAATCTTTTCCAGCGTTTACGGACGCTACTGTGGGCACGCTTGCTTGGTGCGAAACCGTCATGAGCAGTCGAGCTCGAGACACTGCATCAGCTGTAGTTTTTATTTCCGGTATTGCCCTTAGCGCGCGACTGCAGTCATCAGGGAGTCCAGCTAATAGCTGCTGGAACAAGATCCTGTCCTGACTATCCGCATCAAGATTAGGCATTGCATCTTCCAGTAGGCGCTTCAATTCATGCACATACAGCAGTGCTGTTTCTCCAGGGCGTAGCTTCCGTGCTTGGAATTCGGCGAAAGCGACGAATCCGCTAGGCCTCAACGTCTCTATCAGTAGCCGCTTCACATCCTTGAAAATCTTTTTAGTCTCTGCAGGAATGTCGAGCCAGCATACCAACGCTTTATTCTCCAGCAGTGTTGGTAGCTTCCGCGCCATTGCATAGTCATCCCATTCGTTTGCCGCTGAGCAAATCTCGAAACGCTGAATCCACTCACTGAAGTCTCCTCCGGTAAAACGACCAGGAACACTTATGTGACGATCAACCATTCTCTGCTACCAATGTAATACGATTCTATGCAACTGACAATCTCTTTAATTCCACTCTAAACACATACTGACATACATATAGGAATACACACTAGCTTTAAATAGTGTTTCTTAAACATCCCTTATGACCCCATATCCCACGGGTGCTGTACTATGACAGGAAGTTCAGTTAAGGAATTAGTATTCACCCTCCACAAAGGGTTTGAGGGTCTATTCAGAACACTTGCTGTCTATATCACATTACAGGTGAAGTAACTATGGTAGCATGAATAGATGCAGGACTTGTGAATTTTACATTACTTAGCCGCAGTCAGGAGGCATTCTGATTTTTAAAATCATAAGTTGTTAAACATATCATCAATGCATCTAAAGACACAGTTCCCAAAAATATGACAATGTTAACGGGACATGAATGTAATAGATGTTCAAAATGAGAATGCACCAGAATTCCAGTCCTTAGTATTCGGACAAGGGATAAGGCCATGATTTGGACAGAGGTATTTGACCAGAGATGTGCAGCATAAATCAGTTAAAACAAATCTATAGTATATCACGAAAAAATATGCACATACAGACACATGCACCTCTTCAAACATACACACCTACACATACACACTACTTAATACATCTTCACACCCTACACTCAAGACACACCTCACCCTTCACAAAAAGTATATAACTAGCTCAGTAATTATACCCCCACATAAAGACACATGCACCCTTCACACCTAGATACATACAGTGCAGATACACGTCGTTACACACACACACACGCACACACACACACACACACACACACACACACACACACACACACACACACACAAACTACACGTACGTGAATACCTCTTCATTCAAATGCTGTAGTAGCAGTACGTCGGCAGCCACCATAATATACGTGAGCGGAACTAGCATTGGCCTATTGTACAAACGCTCCTTTAAAAAAGCCTTTTAGAATGCGCGCACGAATAATGATTTACTTCTATCAGAACGAAAACAATTAGTAGAAAGAGATGAACCCAAATGCATTAGTATAGTAAAGATGGGAAAAAAAAAAAAAACAATACAGCTTGTTGCAAGGCAATATGTTACTGTCTTGAATGTATGTTTGCAACACGATCAGAGCTGTTCTTAAATAACTAGCAGATAGTTTATGATCAGCATTGCAAAAGGATTTTAGAAACATGCAAGCACTTGCATGATATTATAGGTAAGCCTAATTGGTAACTGGTCCATGGATGCAACAACTGTAGGCAAATCAAAAGATCATGATGGCATCACATATGTAAAGATATGTTTGCCAAATTTAAAACTGCCCTGACAGCAGGTATTTGATGTGACAAATGATGTGTTTGTTATTTCACTAGATGAAGTACATGTATTGCACAGTTTGTGAAATGCTATACTTAGTGTTTCAGAGAAAGAATGCTCAGGTGATATGAGGTGTTATTTTGCATCAATTGAAATAGTAATAGTATATTGAAGGTAGCTAAGACAATGTTCCTCCTTATCAGCATCAAAACATAACATGTTTGCTAAGCAGGCTCTTGGGCTGGCTGTCCATCTAATGAGAGCCTTAAGGCACCTATCATTACAATAGGATTTGTGCATGGGAAAGTTACAAGTAAAATTATCAAAACCTCTTAATTAGCTTTCTAACAAAACTGAAGATGAGCAAGACAATAATTAAGGTATACAAACACACGAAGAATATGCTGCCTAGCTACATTCCAAAAGAAACACTGCAAAAGAATTTAAACATGCAGTGTTGTGCAGAGGGCAAAATTAATCTGAGTTGTCTGTAGAGTTTTCAGACCTAAATGATGACGAGATCGTGGCTAGTACTTATGAAAATGGACTCTACTCAGTGTGAACACCTGTGGTTTGGTAACCAGTAGGACAAAGGTCATGTTATCAATGTAAAAAGTCAATCTAAAGTTACAGTTACCTGTTGGAAATATGAAGAAACAGAGGAAAAAAAAGAAGACACTACAAAGATGTGTATTAGACTGTTTTACTGGTGATCTACAGATCAACTGACGAACCTGCTACACTTTAGTAATTAGAAATTGTACTCAATATGATAGTAATGTTTGGTTTAATAACTATTTGTTTTGCAACAACTGTAGCAAACAAAAGTCAAACCGTCACAATTTTTTCTTCCCTCTCAAATCAAATGTGTGCTTGAAATGCCACAACTTTTGAAATACCGCACCTATAAATACAAATAAGTATTTTTAATGCACATATTTTCCTCTTTCAGTTTCATTTGATATTAAAATCGTCGCATTTGATGCGTTTAGAAAATAATGATCAAGTACATGTACCTACTACATGTGTATAACACGTACACAGATAAATAATACCTATGTGCAATAACCACATAAACAGTTATGTTGCCTCACCTTATTGCGAGAGCCCTTACATTGCAGCGCATCAAGGTGACCATATGAGAATTTTAGTTGATACATTATCAGATTCATTATCAGATCCTTCGATAGCTCAGCTCAGGAAGAGCGGTGGTTAATCTGATATCCATAGGTCGCCGGTTCAATCCGGGCTCGAAGGATTCTTTTATCGAAGCGTTGTGTATAATTATACATGCAATGTTTGGTCTTTTGATGCAATAATTAGAATAACTGTCGTCAATAGTAATAGTGGAACAATTTTGCAATCCTCCATGGTGGTTTGGAGGTGTGGGAGTTTGTCAAAGGCTCAACTGATCCTTATGCAATATATATAGGTGAAGCAACTAATTTGGTGACACAGGACTTGCGATCTTCATGTACAGTGTATCTATCTCACACAAACATCAATTTTACTTGTCTATCAGAGGGCATTGTGGCAAGGGTCCTTATCTCTAGCTCCCTCAGTGATGTCCAAAATAGGACATCATGGTTTCTTTTAAAATACAAGATGTATAAACTGTTTCATGGTTGTACTCATGATATGATTACAGGGGCGGATGCAGGATTTTGGCGAGGGAGGGGGGGGGGGGGGGGAGGGGGGGTCCGACATGAATAATTGATGAAGGGAGGAAGCGCGCGGCCGAAATTTTTGTAGTGCGCATTCCAATTTTAGATTGTACATGTAGGTGATTGGAAAGTAAGGCATGCAACCAACACCAATAGATGAGTGCCACTCCATTACGTCTTGGTTAAGTTCCAGGCTATTGTACTTTATATGGCTCTATTGTTACATGCATGTGCTTTTCTTTGCTATTTGAGCCACTTAAAATATTACTAGTCGCGATTAGTCGTACAGAAATAGGTAGGAAATCGATTACCTTTTTAAAATGTACCCTTCGCTTTTCCTGCCTGTCTGCTAACGGGTTAATAAAGCGGCATTGATGTAATCAAAACATAGCCGGTCTGGGGACCCGGCTGAAGTCCAACAGACATGTGCATTAACCTTTAATCTGCGTGAAACGATCCTGAATTCAGGATCGGTAAAATCCTAATTCAGGATGGTGAGTTCTGCCGTTTATAAAAACCATTGCAGTGAAAATTAAAATCATTAAAACATAAAAGCTGTTTGTTTCAACAATGGTGCACACATTCTATAGCATGGAATAATTTTTATCATCTAGAAAGCTGCCCAAACTTCAAGGATGCATAAGCACGTTCGTTGCTCCCGCGTACGTAAATTAAATGATTAGCAATTTATAGTTTGTAATGCTTACAAAGAGCATTGAACATATCAATTTTACTCCTTTTCACCACTTATTGGTGGTACCACCTCCAGATTCTTGGTAGAAGTTGTATTTTTATCAAACTTGTACACAAAATAATAGTAAAGGGTAATTTATTATCACTGTCCGAGCATCCACCCCTTCTTTTTATGTCCCAAAAGTACTGGTGACAGCATTTCTACCAATGCTAGGCATTTCTGCATCGCTCTCAACGACAGAAATGCTTTTTTAGTTTTATTTTGCAGAAGCTAACCATCGTTCCACCCACTCTGACTCGCTTCGCTTAGTCCGCCTTGAGTTAATTCGATGCTCGTACCTCCTGTGTCCCATATTGTTTAATTTGCTTATATGGCTCTCCTTACAGATCTTTGTAACAGTTTCTATCTTGAAAGTAAGCTTCCTGCTCTTTCCTCAACCTTATACCCGACTCTGATGGTAACCGCGGCATTATTTGCGAACGAAAAAGTAAACTAAGCCTAAACATTGTTTTTTCTAAAAGAAATAAAGATTTGTGGATTGCGCTGTTTAGATGAAAGCCTACAGAAGCTAAATATTAAAAAAAATCATCAACACCGTTCGAATTTATATCGATACGAGCGGCGTAAAGTCATCCTTAATTCAGGATTTCCATCCTGAATTAAGGATGAAAATAGATTAAAAGTTAAAACACGCTATTACTCTTTTGGCACCAGTTAAGTGTTCAGTCAGTCTATTGCATGGTTCCCAGGCTGATCCAGGTGACAGGTGTCCAAATTCTTAGGCACACCTTTCTGAATATTGTACATGTGGCGATGTGTGCAGCCCCGCATTTCAGGACGAGGTTTGTAGCTGGTTCTGCACAGTATTTGTCGAATTATTTTTGAGGGGAGGGGGGGGGGGGGGGGAGGGGGTATATGCATGCTGACGTGATGTAAACTGGGGACCTGACTGATGTTTGTACTACATGTATCAAAACTATCAACTAGTATTATAGTACAACCATCAGTCGCGAGTCGGGTCCCCAGACTAGCTGACATATGATGCTGTTCAAACATTAGATAATAACTATTGTCTATCTCGAGTACTAAGAGAATTGTATACTGCTAATTTGGAGCGTTGTATCTTGTCAATCGTATGAAATAGTCTCATGCCAATTTATACACATATAAACCTGTCATTTGTTGCTAAATACCTCTTTTTGGTTTGTCCAAGATGTGCTAGGTACTGAAGATATAAAATTTTCTCAGACAGGTTTTTACGATATTTGAGCTTAATACCTGCAAGCACATATAACTCCTGATTCTTTTATCTCTAAAGCTAGCTTCAAAATTGAAACCCGAGTTCAGAAGTTCATATCTTCAGTTTCAATACACTATTGCTGAGTTATAGGTTTGAGAACATCAAGTAGACACTTCGCGGTAGTGGCGGTACTACACGTTTTAGGGGCATTTTGGGAAATGGACAATGTTTATTCAAGTTGTATGCTTCAGTCTAATTATCATTTTACATCACAAACCACAATACAACATTTCCTAACTGTCTTATTATCTGAGACTGACAATATACATGCATATAATTATAATTATAATCATAATTACGTATATAGGGCACGTGTTTTTTTTAATTTTCTAAATAATTTCAGGAGAAACGTTAATCCTTGGCAAATTAGAACATCGATTTTATGTTTCTAACGCTATAAACCTGAAAATAATTGAAAGTTACGCACCCTGGTGAAAATTGCATTCAGGCAACAGACTGCGTACAATGAACTATATGCTACACATTGTCATTTAATAGCTACCATCAGTCATTTCACCATGCATGGTGTACCGTTGCTTTGCAGAAAGAATTAACGAGGGACTCATATTTCGTGTTTCTAGGTTAGTGCATGCTAGCTCCTATAGGCCACGATTATATAATAGCAACTTAATAATATGCACGTTTCATAACTTCGTCAGTATGTATACTAAATTGATATCAAGTTATATAATAATAACGCCCTTATACTTCTACTACTGACATGACAAATAAAAGTATAAATGTAACTAAGTATTGCAACACATGTACACTTCATACACGAAACGAGTACTGTCTGTATAAACAGCAAACATTATTTTTTAAATGAATTACTATTCTTCATGTATAGTGTGCGCTAAGTAGTCGGATTGTAGATCTTGGGTATTTTAGTGTACCATCAACTTATGCATACTGGTGCTGGTGCCTTTCGAAGCCTTCTTGCAATGACACCTAGAGCAGAAGATCTGTTTGAGATTGTCAAAGTTGATTGCGTACACCAAATTCACAAGTGGAAATAGAGCAACGAGGCTGAAGGCAGCATCATTTATTCCAGGGTTGATATACTTCAAAACTTCACTTTTAGAATCGTCACACTTTCCAGGTGTTGCGCTTTCACATGCAAAGTAGGCTTCCAACTTTTGTGGGAAAATGTTGTGCACTCTTGCATTCAGTACGAATGCTGCAAGAGATATAACTCCTATAAGCACATAGTACAGAAAGACGATGATAATCTTTCTCTCAGCAGTTCCAAAGAGTTCGGGCAATTTAGCTGACGCTCCTTCGCGGTGAATTTGTAGAATGTGTGGCTATAAAACAATATTGAAAACATTGTAATTAACTCCAGTGCCTAATTATAAATTGTCACAGTTGCGTGTTCCAAGTGGTATATATTCATGAAAACTTCATTAGTTATATATTTAATTATAATGAGATTGTATTAATGATGCAGTTGTTAAAGATTCGACAATATATATCACAGCATAATAATACAAAAAAATTATATCTTAATCACATCAGTAAACCACAACAATTACTTTAAATAAATTTTATCACTGATATTTGTATAATCATATACGTCTATAGAATGAACTAACAGAACTGCTGAAACTGAGGTACGCCTGTAGTAATCTATACATCCTAAAGTATACTATACAAGCCTATTATCAATTTTCCGTCACACCCTGAATAGTAGCGACACTGATTTACCTTATGAATCGTCCAGAACAATGCCAAAAGCAGCGTCACTCCAATGGGTAAAATTATGCTTATTGGCAAAACAAGTGCATAAAAGCTTGCGGGTACACTTTGTGGTAAGCATAGCAGAGGTGGGAAACGAGCGTTTACGAATCCACCTGACGCAAATGCCGCAGCGACGGGTACAACTGATAGAGTAATTGCCAGGAGGACAACTGCTGCATGAACATACTTCATTCGATGCGAATTCTTGAACGAATTAGCATGGAGAGGACATTTGATACCCCAAAATACTACAGCAACGTGGCAAATCCAAATGATTGCAAGCAACATCAAGCAATAGAAGAAAAATGAACCTGAAACAACATCAAAGTAAAATGTCAGCGCATACACAAAACGGACCGATTTACCAGATATTGCACAAAACGGAGTGGATTGCTTGAAGCTTTCTATCCAATCGGGGGACGTGCAGTAGAGGGCCTTTGGATTAATCCTGCTGACTGCTGAAAACACAGCTGCAAAACAGACGAATAATAATCACACAATACTCACTGGCATAGCTAAATAGATGTTAGTGTCCTTTTTAATTCGGATCACTGCATATATTCCGACTCACCTAAGAGAATAGTTATTACAGTCTGGTAGAAAACCAAAATTGATGGAAAAACAAACCTATGACATCATTGTACATTGAATTTATTTCAGATGTTCTTAAAACTGATTTAATTGGAACATTCACTTACATTCTCTTATGTCTCAATACAGATATAGCCACAGTTAAGACTCCGCTAACAAGCCCAACAACCACTGCCATTTGTACAAATGCATCCTCACTATTCGTTGCATCAGTACCAGCTATAACCCAGTTGGGGCATTCAGGCAAACAGCTATTCCTGATGAATACAAAATTTTCGCTGCAGTTGCTGTTCATCAGAGGTGATTGACCTGATGAACTTGGGATAGTACCTAATTAGAAGTAGAAAGGTTTGAAAGCCAATTTTAATGTACATGCATGTAGAACATACGATTGCAAGGATTGATATTTGGTAGCACAGAGCACTCAGGCAGGCCAGTTATTGTTGCCTTAGCAAGTGTCCATTCAGTTTTGCATGTTTCAGTACTGATAGTGGTACATTGCCCCGATGATGGAAGATACGCAGTTTGATTTCCATCACACAGAGGAAACAGGTACAGGCAGAAGAATGGCAAAGCAGCACCTCTACACTGGGGCGAAAGTAAACTTTGATACTGTTTTGCCTTATCAGCGATTGCTTCATTTTCCATCACGTTGATGCTTGAGGAAATATACACATCCTCTTCAAGGCTCAGGGATGGAATGCAGCTCTTATAGTCTTCAAGGTATTGGTAACACACTGATCCCGTGTTGTTGTACAGCACTGCTGTGCACTTCATTTCAAATGCAGTAGATGAATTTGCCTAGGAATAAAGACTTAATGTGCATGTATGATTATAACTATAATTATACATGTTATACCACAATAATTATAACCCTAGGCACCTAAATACATGTACCAATCATGGCATTAGTAATGATCGAGTTATGATAGTATCAAAAACCATATAATGGATATGAATTGTATGTACTTATCGGGCATTGCGTCATTCCTGCAAGAGCTCAGGGAGAGGAGGGAGTCAAAACGGTACATGTCCAGAAATTGTGGACATCGATGCATAACTCGGCGTACGATTGTGATAAAAAAAATCTAATTGCACCATTAAACTCACTAGGTACTTTAGAGATTTATCACGTTATTAAAACTGCTAATTAATTTATTAAAAAATATTATTGTTATTGTCTTTTAATAAATGCATTGTATGTCTGCATGGCAGGGAAGTTAGGAATAGGCATCGCTGTTACATAAAATCCTTCCAAACTAAAGCTATCGTCGATTTTAGTGATCTAAATATACGCATGCGCAACTCAAAACATTTAGTTGTACTCGTGCCCCTGCCATTGGATGCATTCTGGACGTCACGTGATCTGTTATTTAACATTTTGATCCATTGTATATTGGTAGTTGGGCGTAGCCTTTTGGCGGAGGGTCGGGTATCAAGCCTATACCAAGATTTGTACCCATCTGATACTATTGTGGATATAGTAGCTCTACACACGCTATCAATCTAATTCTTGGTATACGCTAGTCTCGCTAACCAGACGTACAACATCGAACTTCAACTGGATAGGCTTGAAACCCCCATAACGCGAAGGTCGAGCTAATAGAACCGCTGCTGCGGAGTAGCTACTACATATAGGTGTGACTACGAGACTCGCTCGTTAAGATGCATGGGCAATTCCGTCCCTATATATATAAAACTTCGCTCTGGCGTTGACCACGACGACTGACTTGTTTTTGATAACATGCTAGAAGTTCTAGATCTCGTGGAGGAGTATTAAGGATATTGCCTTCCACTAGCTAAAGAATTAACATATGCATGGTGGCGGATATTCACAGCTGGACTCTCCACTGTGTCCTGGCCCTCTTATACTGTATATCGTCGATTAATGACTGTATATGGATCAATTGGCAGGCAAGGTCACTCCATAGCAGTCTCGTTCCCAGACCCAATATCTGCTACGAGGTTAAGTCCTTAGCCTCGTCCCCAGGCCCTGTTTTATTAAAGTTACGGGGGGAAAAACAGGCACTGCCAGGGTCGAAGCGCGCATGCGCTAGTTTGTCCCAGAATACCTGGGGTAACCGTAATTTCATTTTGGAAACCATTCCGTATACTCGTCTGATTTCGCGATGGCGTACTTTCTTGAGTTCCGAGAAGCGGTAGCTTATTCTTTAACGAACGAAATCCGGCGAGCAGCATACGCCATCGCGAAATCAGACGAGTACACGGAATGGTTTCCAAAAGGAAATTACGGTTACCCCAGGTATTCTGGGACAAACTAGCGCATGCGCGCTTCGACCCTGGCAGTGTCTACCAGGCCCTGTTTTTCCCCCCCCGTAACTTTAATAAAACAGGGCCTGGGGACGAGGCTATTAAGTCCTGTACTCATTTCTATCCAGCTCCGCCAGAATTTTGGCTAGGGTATACAAGAAGGATGAACAGTCGTAAACGTATTTGGCAGTTGGCCTGAGATGTGTGTGTTAGTTATGCCGTGTGTGTTTGTTATGCCGTGTGTTCTACTTTTTGATGATTGAGCGGCTGGAAGGAAATGCACACGCACCCACACCCAAATGCAAATACAAACATGCACCATGCACGCAAATACACACACACACATGTACATGCAAATACACACACACATGTACATGCAAATACACACACACACATGTACATGCAAATACACACACACATGTACATGCAAATACACACACGCACACACACACACATGTACATGCAAATACACACACGCACACACACACATGTACATGCAAATACACACACGCACACACACACATGTACATGCAAATACACACACGCACACACACATACACACACACACACATGTACATGCAAATAGACACACGCACACACACATACACACACATACACACACATGTACATGCAAATACACACACACACATACACACACACATACACACACATGTACATGCAAATACACACACACATACACACACATGTACATGCAAATACACACACACATACACACACATGTACATGCAAATACACACACACATACACACACATGTACATGCAAATACACACACATACACACACATGACACAGGACTTGCATGGGCATGCAGTTGAAGAAAAGATCACATACATGCACCTGTCTATCTAATTTACTCCTACAAATACTAAAGCAATGGCACAAAAAAGGATGCCATGATGCATCAGTGAACAGATCGATGGCCGATGGCATGAAGGCTGGTGATCATGACTCATACACAATGGCAAGGATGCTAGATAGAACCTACAAGTATGTGAGGGCCATGCATGTGAAACGTTTACATAACAGCCATAACTAATGACCACATGCCACCACCCTAATTAAATAGGTGACCACAAAGACTTTGAGTCTCTGCTAGTACATGTACATGTAATACCTTCTTGAACTTTCCACATTTATCACAATCACACACACACATACACAACCAATACATAACCAAATAAATATAAATGCCACACCACAACTGTTACATCACCTATTACATACATCTGCAGAGCCATGTACATATAGCTAGACCACATAAAGCCTTCCATTTGAGTTGTTGCTGAAATGTTTTCACCAGGTGCATGTTGGAAGGGTGGCTGGCACAGTCCATGAGATGCAAAACTTTGTGTCCAGTCCCTGGTCCATACCAGGTGGTCATGTAGGTAAGCCTCCTCTCCTGGCAGACAACTGGTGTCTGTGCTATGTGTACAATCAAACCAAGGAGTTTTTCTAACCAAACTAATAAAGGTGGACACCACAGGATGTGACAATTGTAGCCGATTTAAACAATTATGCATGTAACACATAGATCTATCTCCTTCTAACTGTACACCCTAAGGCATCAGAAACCTTTAAACTTAATTTGATTCATATCCCAGTGGCTGCCTCTGGGGTGTGCTATCAAATTCCTCATCTCTAGGGAGAAGGGCCTACAAGTATTATCTTTTCCCAACTGTTCCACGAGGATATCTCCCATTCACCTTCACAAGGCACTCTCTCCTCTGCCTCCACAAGGCTATCTCACAAGGCTACTTCCCTCCACCTTCACAAAACAACCTCCCTCCACCTTCACAAGGCACTCTCTCCTCTGCCTCCACAAGGCTATCTCACAAGGCTACTTCCCTCCACCTTCACAAAACAACCTCCCTCCACCTTCACAAAACCACCTTCACAAGGCTACCTCCCTCCACCTTCAGAAGGCTACCTTCCTCCACCCTCACAAGGCTACCTCCCTCCACCCTCACAAGGCTACCTCCCTCCACCTTCACAAGGCTACCTCCCTCCACCTTCACAAGGCTACCTCCTTCCACCCTCACAAAGCTACCTCCCTTCACCCTCACAAGGCTACCTTCCTCCATGCACCCTCACAAGGCTACCTCCCTCCACCTACATACATGTGGCTACTGACCTCCCTCCACCTTCACAAGGCTGTCACCTTTTCCACCTTCTCATATGGGATATAGTAAAAAAGTAGGTTGCATTTCCCAATAAATTTCAATTGCCGCATGTATTCCTCACGTGATTTATCCTTATAAGGTTCGTCTCTGTGGAACGGGGTTTTATGCTGTATTGGTAGTTTTCATTCTGCAGAGTTGAAAAATATATATAGACACGCGCAGATACATAAGTACAATTTGCAAAAAAAAAAAGGAACAAAACCTACAAAAAAAAATATGGCGTCAGGTTTGCAAGTAAGAGCATGCCCATCTTTACAAATGAAGGTAGAACAGGTGCAAAAGAGTGGCTTTGCTATAGGAATCATATCCATGAACTCCTTTTGTGGTAGAATTAGCGATATAGGTGAGTAAGCCGGAATCGAATCGCTTAAAACCAACGCAACCAAAACAAGCCGTTCTAGAATCCATGTACATGTACATATAGGTAGCTAAAACACTCCGAACATGCATGATCGCGCCTTACAGGGCTTAAAACGAATGTCAGAGCAGCCGAGTAGGCCTATTACCAATAAAAGTACAATCGCATCTATACTGGTAGCAACCCATGCACACGCACAACAGTCGACACATGTGTAACAAGCTGTCAAGTATCGAACCATCGTTGCAAGGATTCATACCGTGGTCGGCGATTTGTGTCTTCTTGTTTGAAAACCTTCATCGCGGCAGGGCACACACGCGGCATTTGTCAATTTATTATTGAATATTGGCATCTACAAAGACATATGAACCTTAATGATAAAAGTCATCAGGGAAGCGAGGGTAAAAGGGCCATGAACATCATAATATGTCACACTCCGGCCCTAATGGTTGTACTAACAGCAGTTAGTCTTTCCTTTTTGATATCTAATTTGGACTTTCGTCAGGAAGCACAAATGTCTTGAAAAACCCTCATTTTAAAAATCAAAATCCATACATGTCTATGGAAATGCTGAAATTCTGCTGAGGAAGCGTCAAGAAGAGGGCTAATTTTTTTGGTTAACGATAGAGGCATACCTTATGACCCTCTGCATCATAAAGTTCTTTTTCCTTGTCATGGGCATCTTTTCCTGAGTGACAGTGATCAAAAGAGTGTCATCCTCCATACATTTCAATGGACGCGTGCACGGTAATGAAACGGGAAAAACGTCATAACGCGTCAGGAATTAGTAATGAAGGCATGCAATTTCTGGCCATGATGTTCTCTAACAGGGAGGAAAGGGTGCTGACAGTATGGAATTCATGGTGGTCATATCCTTCGAAGCTACAAGGCTGTTAAATGAGCTGGCAGCCATGCACTACTAGGGAATGGCCTGATGGAGAATATAAATATAGCCTGAGATATAAAAAAAAAATTGAATCCTATCTTTTGCAACATAAATGTAATGCTGTTAGAATTACTAAAGTTTTGAAAATTATCTCTAATCACTTTCCCCTTCCTTTTAATGCCACCATTGCCTTCAAATCCTAGGTACATAACTCTAACCCAGTAGTAACCTGCATCAGGGATCTTAACATGATGGCTCTGGTATTAGGATGGATGAGGGTGTTGCCAAGTTTGCCATATAAGCTGGACAGGATCACCCGGTCATAATCTAATAGTAACAATAGTAATATTGTACTGAAATGAATTATATTGCCGTATGTCGGTTGTACTAATGAGGTAAAATACTCAGGTGTTGCTGGCACACGCTTTGCCTGCGATAGCCCATGAATTTATTGGTGTATCCTGTTATATAGGATATTAACATATCGTCTAATTGTATGTATTTCATGTTTTTATTTAATTATAAATTCATCATACACAGTTGAAACATACATCTGGATCATGACAAATTTAGTAGTATGCTTTACATCCAAGTCTGCACCATCAAAGCATACATTTTGGGACCTAAACCAAATGATGCCCAAATATGGGCACGTTCACATGTTGATATGACATATGTTTTACTGTATGGTATCCATGTCTGCTCTTCTCTCGTTTCCAAACCATAGAACACTTATTTAATTACGTTCTGTGTGCATGAGCATGAAGATCACTCTGATCATTTCGTGCTCAACCGGAGAAGAGATGGGGAAGTGTGATAGCATGGGTGTACAGGGGAGGGTGTACAGGGGAGGGTGTACAGGGGAGGGTGTACATGGGAGAGATGTACAGGGGAGGGTGTATGGGGAAGGGTCACGGGTGTACAGGGGAGGATGTACAGGGGAGGGTGTACAGGGAGGGTATACAGGGGAGGGTGTATGTGGGAGGGTGTACGGGGAGAGTGTACAGGGGAGGGTGTACGGGGGAGGGTGTACGAGGGAGGGTGTACAGGGGAGGTTGTACAGAAGAGGGTGTATAGGGGAGGGTGTACAGGGAGGGTATACAGGGGAGGGTGTACGTGGGAGGGTGTACGGGGAGAGTGTACAGGGGAGGGTGTACGGGGGAGGGTGTATGGGGGAGGGTGTACAGGGGAGGTTGTACAGAAGAGGGTGTATAGGGGAGGGTGTACAGGGGAGGGTGTACGGGAGGGTGTTAACCGCACAAATTCGCCCCACAAGTAGTATCGCCAGTGTCAGTTGCTTACCGCAGCTCCTCTCCCTTGTGTGTCCTACAAACCCAGACCTCTGCTTGCATAAATGTACTTGCAACCTCGCAACCAATCCTCTGTGGTGTGCGCACAATTCAATGTGCCCAAATTTTACAATACAAATGAAAAGACTGCAGTGGCGTAGGAGTTGCGGTGGCGGCAGCGGCTATAAATAATAGGTTGACATGCAATTCAATTAACTGAGGAATGGCTGCTAGTTAACAAGTTGACTTAAAATCGATCGCGAGACACTAGTTTATTAACCAATAAGTTAGCTTACCTGCAAAATTGAGGAAAGCGGACCGATTAATCCTCACCCTGTAGACACAAATACGTGTCAAATGGGTGTTTACAGTTACCAAGGTATTTTGGGTGAAGTGACCACAAATCAATGAAAAATTTTAAGTTCTTCATGAACATGGCTTCGTGGGTGTCGTTCATTATCTCGTCCTGCATGCCACATTATGTGACCACATATGAATCAAATCACTTTACCTAACAACCGTATTTAGGCATTAATTGGTTAAGCTACCATACATGTAGCACGGCTGTTTCATTACATTGAAACCTTGGACAAAAAGGCTACGCCCCTTGATACGAAATTTTTTCATAGCAACGGACCTAATTACGACCCTAGCAACACATCTGTCTTGTGGATGGACCTTTTTGTACAGACCGTTTCGATACAGTGCCGGCGTTGTCTATGTACAGTTTCTACAATGTCTACTGGTATTAATGATGTGCATCTCTGGCGCTATCGTTCAATCCTGGATGTGGCATTAGCTTGCAAATCCACGGGGTGATTCTCGACCTAGGAGGATAAACGTTGCCCTGGTAAAGTTTCCGCCCTTATAAAGTACTTCAAACTTTAACAGTGTAAAGCCGGTAGGTTGTTTCTATCTTTTCCAATGTCATCTCGTGGTGCCGCGTATTCTACTAGAAGTTGTGAGCCTTCAGAATATTGCTATTTTTAGCGCTATCACCCGCGACACCATATTCTGTATAGTGTATTGGCTATTTGTCTATGCATTGGTAAAGATAGTTTGCACTCTGGATGCATACTAGGTGAAACCCTCCTGCAACGGGGCCAGGGATGGACCCAACCAAGGCTGTTATGAAAAGACACAGCCCGGGCCGTTCTCCCACGAGACAGCATCCTGCATATAGTGCATATGGCCTATCCATTCCTGCATATGGTATTCAAGCAATATGGTCTGAGTGGAGCCAAGGCCTGTGATATTGGAAACAAGGCCTGCTGGGGTTTTACTGGAACCATGGTCCATGAAGTTGGCCACATGTTATTGTACAACCATGCTCTATGTTCACTCATCCAATGCCCCCCATGCACACCCATCCAATGTCCCCCATCACACACACCCATCGAATGCCCCACATGGGTATGTACACACATCCAATGCCCCCCCTGTACACCCATCCAATGCCCCCTCCATGTATACCCATCAAATGCCCCCCATGTACACCCATCCAATGCCCCCCATGTACACCCATCCAATGCCTCCATGTACACCCATCCAATGTCCCCCATGTACACCCATCCAATGTCCCCCATGTACACCCACCATGTACACCCATTCAATGTCCCCATGTACACCCGTCCAATGCCCCTATGTACACTCATCCAGGCTTGTGGGGTGATTGCCATCTATTGCTGTACCCATATGATGTTGCATAGAGTGAGGGATATTTATGTCCCCCATGTACACCCATCTGATGCCCCCCCCCCTGCACATACACCCATCCAATAGCCTCCATGTACATCCATCCAATGTCCCCATGTACACCCACCATGTACACCCACCATGTATAACCATTCAATGTCCTCCATGTACACCCATCTAATGTCCTCCATGTACACCCATCCAATGTCCCCATGTACACCCATCCAATGCCCCCATGTACACCCATCCAATGCCCCCATGTACACCCATCCAATGTCCTCCATGTACACCCATCCAATGTCCCCCTGCACACCCATCCAATGCCCCCCATGCACACACACCCATCCAATACCCTCCATGTACACCCATTCAATGTCCCCCATGTACACCCATCCAATGCCCCCATGTACACCCATCCAATGCCCCCTCTATGTACACCCATCCAATGTCCCCATGTACACCCATCCAATGCCCCCCGTGTACATGTACACCCATCCAATGTCCCCCATGTACACCCATCCAATGTCCCCATGTACACCCATCCAATGCCCCCTTGTACACCCATCCAATGCCCGCACCCATGTACACCCATCTAATGCCCCCATGTACACCCATCCAATGCCCCCATGTACACCCATCCAATGCCCCCTCTATGTACACCCATCCAATGCCCCCTATGCACACCCATCCAATGCCCTCCATGTACACCCATCCAATGCCCCCATGTACACCCATCCAATGCCCCCTCTATGTACACCCATCCAATGTCCCCATGTACACCCATCCAATGCCCCCCATGTACACCCATCCAATGCCCCCCCATGTACACCCATCCAATGCCCCCCCATGTACACTCATCCAATGTCCCCCATGCACACACACCCATCCAATGCCCCTATGTACACTCATCCAATGTCCCCCATGCACACACACCCATCCAATGCCCCTATGTACACTCATTCAGTCTCATGGGGTGATCATTTCAGTTTTACGATGGTCTGTGGTGAGCTGTGCCATACCCATATGAAGTTGCATAGAGTGAGGGATACTTTTAAAAAAGAAACCATTTGCATACCTTACTAGTGCATGTATAACTGAACATAGCACTTGAAGTGATTCTTCAGCTCTTTTGCCACAAGAACACGTGAGCTTTAATTAAGCACAAGGTGCACATTTGGGGGTGGATCTCAGGTGTATCAACAAGAATGTTGATGTTAAAAGCCACCAGAAACTTGTCAGCATAGGAGATACAGCTGTATGGTGGCTCTGGTTTTACTGCTCTCCCCTTTGCTTTGATCCCTCTATGCAATATGCACCCCCACACTCGGCACAGATCATCTAGTGCTGCACTTCCATTCTTGTGGTGCGCGTTATTCATAATTTGGGTATGTGTGTTCAAATAATTATAGCATGGCGTAGGAGACGCGGCACCACGGACTGAAAACATATTCTTACCTGGCAAAGATACCACTATAAGCTGTTTTTTTTCCGACAGCACTTATAAGGGCGGAAAAAAAGCTACACAGTCGTGATTTTATGCTATTTTTCCCGCCTAAAAAGTACCATCTTATGCGCGGAACGAAATGCAGTGCGCCACTCGAGGCTAATGGATGCGTGAGGCTAAATCTACTAAGAAGACAAGTTCTGGTTACCGTTTGTTGCAATTTTATTCGCATTAGATCGATTGGCTGCGGAAACCTTAAGTTGAAACTTTAATGAGCTTGTAAAGGGAAAGCGGTTGTTGAACCGTAAATCTTTTTCCTATGCTCTAATTATGACCCTTTTTGTCCAATTGTAACAGCCGTGGTAGTTTACAACGGTTCTTGGCTGCACTAAAGCTGCTTTATATGCCATGAGCAGAGGCAAGGTCTCAAAACGCACTTAACTGTGTTTTTGCGTAGTTTTTGGAGTTATCTGCGACAAAGTTAAGGCGTTGGCTTCTGGGGCTACGCTCCAGACCCCGATGGGGGGAACTTACAGCTGAACTCTCCCCCATATAGGCCCATACCCCCCTGGCTGGGTGGGAGGGGTGCCCCCCTCCCGCACCCTCCCCGGGGAGGCGGAGGGAACCACTGACCGATATTGGCAGCTGCACTTTATATTCCCTTTCTACGTCACTGAAGAAGGGTTTGGATAAAGCTTGGTGTGACGTCTCACTTCTGTGCAATGCATGTATAATCGTGTGACTGATTGTATAATCGTGTAATCCTAATATAACAATCTTAATTACACGCATCTAAGGGTGTGTGTCCCGACCTTTCAGTGCATGAAAGGCCGGCTTGAATCGAAGGTCCGGGCAGAAAGGTCGGCCCGACAGGCCGGGCTGGCCGTCGGCAACCCTGGTTACAACTCCTGCATGGCTGGCGCGTATTGGCGGAAGGTCGGGTATTAAGCCTCCATGTATACCTGGATCTGTACCCATCTAGTGCTGTGGTCTATTAAAAGTCTGACCGTAATAACGCTTTACCGACGCGGCTAAGGAGTTGGGCTACCCAGACATGAAACCAGAGCAACTTGAAGTAGCTGCTACTTTCAGGCAGAGATGTTTTTTCAGTCCTGTACATTTATCAAACGCTAGTGCCAAGCAAGCGTAACATAAACCCTTGCCAAAGCCAGTAGGCAGAACTGAAAAAAACATCTCTGCATGCCCTCAATGAAAGTAGCAGCTACTTCAAGTTGATCTGGTTTCATCTCTGGGTAGCTCAACTTCTTAGCCGCACTCTCTCTCCATAGTCCAAGCATCAGTCAGACTTATCAGGTGTTAATAACCCACAGCACTACAGTAACAAATCCAGGTACATATGTATAGGCTTGACACCCGACCTTGCCCAACCAGTCGGTATGATTTAATCCGTTATTCATTATTTCTGCAATCAGTATAAAGTCAGCTGGCTGTGTCACACGACGGATGGTCCCCCCTATAATTGGTCCCCCCCCCCCCAGGGTTGCCGAAGGCCAGCCCGGCCTGCCAGGTCGGCCTGCCAGGCCGGACATTTAGCTTGGCCTGGCAGGCCGGACCGTGACCTGACAGGCCGGCAGGCCGGGATCCACCCACTTATTATAATAAATTATTAATTCATTTCGCTATGTCTATAGCTATATATGGGACAGTTTCCGAGATAACTTCCTATGTTTTATAACATTATAAAATAATCGTGTTATAGCATTTGAATTGCTGTATCTGCCGAACAATAAAGGCTATCGACTTCCTATTTTCAACACTTCATACTACACCGGCATTGCCCTAGGTTAAAATACATGGGAAAGTTTACGAGAAAAGGGACCTAGCGTTTATTATTAAAAAGTATAATAAAAATGCATTACGTTTGATTTGCTATAACTTCCGAACAGTTAACGCTATCAACTTCCTATTTTCAACACTTCATACTGCACCATTTCTCTATGGTAAAATACATTTTGGAGTCTTGCACTTGCTCCGTGTCAGTATTGCAACGTTCGATACCCCACTGGGTTCAAACCCACCATAACTTTCGGTAGGAGTAATCAATTCGCTTCAAACTCGGTTTGTAGGTAGAGAGGTCCTATACCTATCGATTTGTTCTGTTCGTTAATTTTTATGCCATCCATTACGGAGATACAGTTGAACAAACTACGTGCACGTTTTCCCGCTTGATTCGCGCCAATGTTATAATCCCCGCCTCCCCATACATTGAGCGGAACGCAATTTGCCCAAATCATTGGCGCGAATCGAGCGCGAAAATGGGCACGTAGTTTGTTCAACTGTATCTCCGTAATGGATGGCATAAAAATCAACGAACAGAACAAATCGATAGGTATAGGATCTCTCTACCTACAAACCGAATTTGAAGCGAATTGATTACTCCTACCGAAAGTTATGGCGGGTTTGAACCCAGTGGGGTATCGAACGTTGCAATACTGACACGGAGCAAGTGCAAGACTCCAAAATATATTATACTATAGAGAAATGGTGCAGTATGAAGTGTTGAAAATAGAAAGGTGATAGCGTTAACTGTTCGGAAGTTATGGCAAATCAAACATAATGCATTTTTATTATACTTTTTAATAAAAAACGCTAGGTCCCTTTTCTCGTAAACTTTCCCACATTTTTGTGTCTTGCACTTGCTCAGTACCATCATTGCAACGTTCGATACCCCACCAGGTTCAAAACCAACATACCTTTCTGTAGGAGTAATCCGGCAAATCGCTTCAAATTCGATTTGTAAGTAGAGAGGTCCTATATTTGTATATATATAAGTAGAGTGGTCCTATATCTATCGATTTGTTCTGTTCGGAGATATAGTTGAACAAACTACGTGCATTTTTTCCCGCTCGATAAGCGGCAATGATACATGTATAATCACCGCCTCCCATACTTTGAGTGGGACGCAAATCATCGGCGCGAATCGAGCGGGAAGATGTGCACGTACGTAGTTTGTTCAACTATATCTCCGTAATGGATGGCATAAAAATTAACGAACAGAACAAATCGATAGATATAGGACCTCTCTACCAACAAACCGAATTTGAAGCGATTTGATTACTCCTACAGAAAGTTATGTTGGACGGTTTGAACCTGGTGGGGTATCCAACGTTGCAATGCTGGCACGGAGCAAGTGCAAGGCACCAAAATGTATTTTATCATAGAGCAATGGTGTAGTACGTAGTTATGAAAATAGGAAGTCGATAGCCTATACCGTTCGGACGATCTAGCGATTCAAATGTTATAACACGATTATTTTATATTAAAACATCGGAAGTTTTCTCGGAAACTGCGGTCCTATATAGTAATATAGTTATTATACAATCAGTTGGTAATGGTTACAATTTACAAATTACAGATACAGAAACTGAGTCTGAGATACAAAACATGCAGTGATGCAAACAGCGCGCTTGCTATCTAGTAATTAACCATGCATTGTGCTTTAGCATGACACACGCCTCCAAACGTTGAGGGAGAAGGTTCAATCTCTGGCGCTGTTGAATCAGCCTTAGCTCGCGAAAACACCCGCTCGGATGGAGCTGAAGAAGTATGAATTTTTAATAAATTGTTTAATAATATCATAATGTTTTGTGGTTAGCCATGAATTTTTAATAAATTGATTAATAACATCAATTTATCCGACCTGGCATGCAGGCCGACCTGGCAGGCCGGGGCTGTCAGGCCGGCCGGTCACAGGCCGGACCCCGGCCTGACTTTCGGCAACCCTGCCCCCCCCCCCCCCCCCCCCCCCCCCCCCGGACCATCCCCATCCAATACAATCACTTTTGCATGGATGGCTTACACGTATATAGTTTAACCGCGCGGCTGTATGCTTTTGTTCTTCGCTTTACTGAATAGTGCACTATTTAACTATACGTGTACTAACACTATATACTTCTAAGGGCGTGGCGTACCTGTGTGCTTGACGGCTCGATCAGGTAGAACACGGTGGGCAGCGCAAACAAACCCCACACCACTGCGCCGGTAAAGATGAGAGCCGCAAGTTCAATGCCTAGCCATGTCGACAGTTTAACTTTGCCAAACGTCTTTGTGGCAGCGGAGTTTGTCTCGTTCGTGCCATCGGGCCGCTCCATCGCTCAGACGTATACGTAATTCAAGCTGATTTGACGAAATATTACCTGTATGTATTTACATTAAACAACGCCTATTATGTTTCCACGCTACATATATAGCGCAAAATGTCTATGGCTCCCTCCTCACCCCTTCTACAAATCCCATGACTTCATATCACAGATAATGCCAGCGTTGCCAGTGCACACTGCTACTCAAATAGACTGACAACAACATACATGTACACCAACAACAACATAGCAACTGCATAGTAATGCATACATTGCATAATACAATACAACATAATGAAATTGTTCCAGACCACCTGCAGACTTCCGAGATTGTCTCATCTGATTTCTGTCAATGAAACTCCAAACTGAACAAGACATAACAAACACATACACACCAGGGGAGGAAAAAGTTCGTAGCCACTTGTGCAAACGCTTAGACTGACTCAGTCCGGAAATCCATTCCTACATATACTCCCCACGTGGGCCCACACCCTCAGGTGAATTGTATCACAACTACACAGCTTACAGAGGGAGCATAATTCATACGGTGGCCCGGTAGGTCACGGCTGTCATGACGTGCACATACGCGATTTGCGGACGTGAACACATGCACATCTGGGATTTGCGGACTTGCACATATACGCGATTTGCGGACGTGCACACATGCACATCCGGGATTTGCGGACACTTGCACATACGCGATTTGCTGAAGTGCAATTGTTTCCACGTGGTTGCCACGTGGTTACCACGTGTTTGCCACGTGGTTACAACGTGTTCGCCACGTGGTTGCCACGTGGCAACCACGTGGAAACAATTGCACTTCCGCAAATCGCGTAAGTGCATATCCGCAAATCGTGTATGTGCAAGTCGGCAAATCCCGGATGTGCATGTGTGCACGTCCGCAAATCGCGTATATGTGCAAGTCCGCAAATCCCAGATGTGCATGTGTGCACGTCCGCAAATTGAGTATGTGCAAGGCCGCAAATCTCAGATGTGCATGTGTGCACGTCCGCAAATCGCGTATGTGCACGTCATGACAGCCGCGACCTACCGGGCCACCGTAAATTCACTACGTTCAAACGACGAAAACATATATTTTGATCATGTGCGTTGCTCACCAGATGTAAACTCGTACTGTACTGTATAGCACTGTATTAGCACATTCTAGCTATTTTACTGCGCGTGTGAAAATTTCATTCATGCTGATAAATATATTGAATAGTGCCATCACGTGAAAATGGCCGTACTCTGTTAATTACTATGCATCCGACTTCAAGTTAAAACTTAGCTTCTACTGATAAAGGTTATAGCGCCGGGGAAAAGTGCGACCGGTTTGAAGATTTCATTTTTAGGCATATCATTGGCAGGTTAAGTTTATTTTTACTGACATAGGCACCTTCAGTTTCTCTTTAGATTATTATTGCTTTTATAGATCTAAAAAAATATTGTATTTAGTGCTCTGGCATCCTTAAAATTTATGACTGATACATTGACCGCACGACATTGCGACCTCTGGTCCTCGCATTGAATGGCGCATAAAACTTTCAGCTCTAATAATGTACCACTAAACCATTGGGCTTCATTTTTAATTCGCTTCGGAGACTCTTAAACCATCGATTCTGTATATATATTCGATCGAGATGGAGAAGCTTATAAAAATCATCTTGATGGCGGATGGCATAACAGTTGAAAATCGCGTGTGTTTGGCGACAGGAGGCCAAAAAATAGCTGTCTAAACAGCGAAAAAGCTTGTAGCAAGGTTTTGAGAAAATTGGAACTGACAACTTGAGTAATAGAGGGGCGTGTCCGAACCAGAGCGTTCGTAGTAGCTGGCGTAGTTTTCTGACGCCACCTTGTAAGTAGCCCTCTTTGCTGTACTGATTATGCTTATTTCAAGCGTTGGCTATTTGTTCATTGTTTGGAATAACGCGATTTGCAACGCCTACATGCAGGTTAACGCGCCTGCATGTAGTGGTCGACCTATATCGTCACTTTATCAGTATGGACTTTTACAAATTAAAATGGTAATAGTTCTAAATCTACTGAGTGAACATGTGCAAGGTTCCTTTAAGAATTATTTCCATAGTGTGGTTTCCTATCAGTTTTTTTAAGTTAGAAGTGTTGGATCTCGCTGTCCGTATTATACATGAATTGAACTATAAAGTCTATAATGATACAAGTGGTCCAATTCAGGTATATTGTAAGTTACTTGGCTGAGTCAAAAGTTAATTAGCTTACCAGCAAGCTAGCACTGATAAATGTATCAGCGTTGTATAGGACTTCTGTTCTTGATCTACATGTAGTATAGGACGCCTGCATCTATTTTCCGATTACTGATCACCAGGTTTGTTCATTTGCAGCGAGGCGTGCATGCGTTACTTATACGTGATATACATCATGGATTTATGGTTGTCATCATGCAACACATTACACCCCATATCCTGTATGCAAAGAGCAGAACCATTACCCATATAGATGTAGTTTAGGCACCAGTGCAGTGCATGCAGTGGCCTGGGGACCATGCATGCATATGATCGCGCGTTTTGAAACGGCGATCTGAGTGCTAATTTAATAATATGGATGTATTGTTCTTGCTGGCAAGTGCGTTTCTTTAAATTTCTTGCAGTAAGACCTGGTTTGAATTGCACTCAAGATAAGCGGATTTTTTTCCCTTGTGTAAAACCCGAAAACGCAACTATTTCATCCGTCCCACCGCATGGTCACAATTGCGGCGCTATACTACGAACTGCTTTGCATTAAGCCACTGAAGAATGTATATTTACCCAGGTAAGTGGCTCCATCAAGTGTATTATAATTACTTGCTCGATGATTATGCATGCAGTGTCCTATAGTAACTAAGAGGGCGGATAATCCGATGAAAAATTTATTTAAATCCGATGAAAAAGCGCTGTGTGTAAATGTAGAGGGTTAGCCAAATTGTTTTTACGTATACCGGCGTTGGATTACGAGACTACATTCCCCGTAATTTATTTAAATTGTCTGGGGACGGGGCTGTCGTCATCCAATGTTTACTTCCTACGTTCCGCCCACTAGCACTTTGCATCTACATGTATTATGGCTGCACGCAGTTTATGCCCACAATTTTATATCGTTTTCAGCCGTTTCGCGAGGTGGATCTTGGGCAAAAAGTGGTCAGACTATAGCCCACATGCCTGACCGGCGGTTACTGCCCTGACGCTCAAGTATCAGCAAACACATCATTGGGCTGTCAACACAGCGTCGGTTCCTGTGTAATGCCAAACACACCAAGCCATTTTCAGAAATACCAGGTAGACGTCTATTAAATTTTTTAAAATTTTGCCTCGTGTGTCTGCCTTTTAAACACATGTAAACTCACTGCCAAGGTCCGAAAGGTCTACCGATCGTGGGGTCGCTGTTCGATCTGACGCGTTCCTTGTCTAAGGCTGGGGACGAAGCCTCCTTCCACCAGCTACTGCTGAAGTACGGGTCCATCGCGAAAGTGACAGTTATGGGTGAGGCAGAGGTTATCCTATATAACCTGGACTCTATTTCAGGTTTCTGCACATGCCTAGGGGTTTTATGGCAGTTCAAACCTAGCTCTATGCACTGCCCAAACCACTTGTGACCCCTCCATTTCTCCCATCCACTATATCTTTCCCCCTCTCTTTTCCTCAAACACTAATTGTCTAGTAAGCAACATGTGACTGCAGTCAGGATGAAGGCACTGTTACCTCCGGCTATGTCGCATATATGCTATTTTACCAACGGTACATGTTCTGTTACCTCTATGCCACATACATGTTCTATATTATTTTTTATGCCACATACACAATGATTATTACACATTATAAATTGGTCCCGTAATTATACCATTATCACAGCCCACTTACCTTGTACCTATGCTGCCATGAACAGTTAATGTGAATACTGATGTGAAAATCAAACCATGGGCAGCAACAATTCAATTATTGTGCCATAAAATTAGTTAGGAGTTTTAAATGGTTAGCATTTTAAAATGCAATTATGCAAAAATTTAATATGGTCTCCAAATCATGATTCTTATTTTCTCCTCATAGGAAAACCATTAGTGGGGGTAGGTAGTCCGGATGCAGCAAGAACGGTCTTTCAGGCAGAAGGAAAGTACCCAGTTCGTGATCGTGGTTTTCAAAACATAGGATGGATATTAAGAAAGAACAATTATCAATCTTCAATAGCATTTACGTAGGTTATACAAAAGTACATACATATACTTCATTTCTGATATTACATGCAGTGCAAAAATGTAATATCATCAGTGTACCAGCATCTACATGCATGCTAGCTAGATGTTACATATGTTGTCATATGTTGGTAGCACCTTGTGATTGCTAGCATTCTACACACAGTGAAGGTGAGGACTGGAAGCATCTGAGGTCATCATCATCCAAATATGTTGTCCCGCGACGAGTGGCCAACTATGCACCTGGGCTGTGCGAGATTGGAAACAGGTTTGTCGAGCACATGAGACTGAAGAGAGACAGTGATGGCTATGTGGAGGATGTGAACAGTGCACTTGTTAAATGGGCCTTCCAAGGTACATGTAAGACCTGTTATATGGTCTGTACAAGCTGATAAATGCAGGACTAGCTAAGACCTGTTATGGTCTGTTCAAGTGCTCTGAGATAAATTTAGGACTAGCTAAGACCTTTTATGGTCTGTTCAAGTGCTCTGATAAATGTAGGACTAGCTAAGACCTGTTATGGTCTGTACAAGTGCTCTCACATGGCCAGAAATTGCATGCCTTCATTACTAATTCCTGACGCGTTATGACGTTTTTCCCGTTTCATTACCGTGTACGCGTCCATTGAAATGTATGGAGGATGACACTCTTTTGATCACTGTCACTCAGGAAAAGATGCCCATGAAAAGGAAAAAGAACTTTATGATGAAGAGGATCATAAGGTATACCTCTGTCGTTAAACAAAAAAATTAGCCCTCTTCCTGACGCTTCCTCATCAGAATTTCAGTGTTTCCATAGACATGTATGGATTTTGATTTTTAAAATGAGGGTTTTTCAAGACATTTATGCTTCCTGACGAAAATCCAAGCTAGATATCAAAAAGGAAAGACTAACTGCTGTTATTAAAACCATTAGGGCTGGAATGTGACATATTCTAACGTTCATGACCCTTTTACCCTCGCTTCCCTGATCACTTTCATCATTAAGGTTCATATGTCTTTGTAAATACCAATAATTCAATAATAAATCGACAAACGCCGCGTGCGTGCCCTGCCGCGATGAAGGTTTTCAAGCAAGAAGGCACAAATCACCGACCACGGTATGAATCCTAGCAACGAACGTTCGATACTTGATAGCTTGTTACACATGTGCGTCTGATTTCGACTGTTGTGCGTGTGCATGGGTGGCAATATAGATGCGATTGTACTTTTTTTTGGTAGTAGGCCTACTCGGCTGCTCCAACATTCTTTTTAAGCCCTAGCTGTAGGGCGCGATCATGTTCGGAGTGTTTTCGCTACCTATATGTACATGTACATGGATTCTACAACGGCTTGTTTTGGTTGCATGCGTTGGTTTTAAACGATTCGATTCCGGCTTACTCACCTATATTGCTAATTCTACCACAAGGAGTCCGTGCATGGATGTAATCCCTATAGCAAAGCCACATTTTTGCACCTGTTCTACCTTCATTAATATTTGTAAAGATGGGCATGTCCTTACGTGCAAACCTGACACCATATTTTTGTTCTATTTTTTTGTTGCAACTAATAGTACTTACGTATCTGTATCTGTGCGAGTGTGCGTGTCTATATATTTTTTCATCTCTGCAGAATGAAAACTACCAATACGGCAAAAAAAACCGTTCTACAGAGACGAACCTTATAAGGATATATCACGTGAGGAATACATGCGGCAACAACCTACTTTTTTTTACTATATCCACATGGGGAAGGTGGAAAGGGTGACAGCCTTGTGAAGGTGGAGGGAGGTAGTTTTGTGAAGGTGGAGGGAGGTAGCCTTGTGAAGGTGGAGAGAGGTAGTTTTGTGAAGGTGGAGGGAGGTAGCCTTGTGAAGGTGGAGAGAGGTAGTTTTGTGAAGGTGGAGGGAGGTAGCCTTGTGAGATAGCCTTGTGGAGGTAGAGGAGAGAGTGCCTTGTGAAGGTGGATGGGAGATATCCTTGTGGAACAGTTGGGAAACATGTAGGCCCTTCTCCCTAGAGATGAGGAATTTGATAGCACATCCCAGAGGCAGCCACTGGGATATGAATCAAATTAAGTTTAAAGGTAGAAGGAGATAGATCTATGTGTTACATGCATGTAGATGTAGGACCAAAGAATAATTGTTTAAAGTGGCTACAATTGTCACATCCTGTGGTGTCCACCTTTATTACATGTAGTTTGGTTAGAAAAACTCCTTGGTTTGGTTGTACACATAGCACAGACACCAGTTGTCTGCCAGGAGAGAAGGCTTACCTACATGACCACCTGGTATGGACCAGGGACTGGACACAAAGTTTTGCATCTCATGGACTGTGCCAGCCACCCTTCCAACAGGGTCAATACATATGAAGATCACTTAAAATTGGACGCATAGCTTTAGATTTTGTTGCAACTTCTCATATTTTTCAGTCCTCATATGAAAGTAACTTTGGTGAAAAAAAAAGTCAAAAAACTTTAATGGTTTACGAAATACATCGTCATGAATAATTAATGATTCTCCACATTTTTGCTCCTTTGCTGAGCCATTACTTTGCTCTCACAGATCTTGCAGGGTTATATTTGGTATCAAATCGATGCTCTGTTGATGTACAACTAAATTATCATATGCTTTTATGATAGAGGTTAAAGGGTTAAAAATTATATGTGTTTATCACACGGTTTACAGAATTCAGACCACTTGCAGATTGAAACTCGACATATTTTTTTTACATAGTGAAAGCCACACCCTGTTATAATGTTTTTGAAAAATAAAAAGTCTGAGTATCAGTTATCTCTGGGAACCACAAAGGATTGAACATCAAGACGCCATTTTTTCTTTTTTTTGGCACCTTCAATGTTTACATGGGTCACAAGTGGAGTTATGTAATAATCATCCACACATTTGTAAACTGTGGTTGGCATGACTCAGCACATATCAGAGACACTCCTCCTGTAGGTTTTTTTAACCCAATAAGGCATGCGCGGGCTTTAAAAGGTATTTTTAGTAGTCTGGCGTTTCGTAAAGCCATGAAAAGATTTATAGTCATACGCGTCGTATTTACTCGTATCGGACCCTTGTATATTCGAGTTGTACCAGCTGCAATAATAACAGAACATCATTCTCTCTGTATTCGAAACGGAGATTTAGCATGCTGCAATTGTCTACGAAAAATACGTAAGCTCAATCCTGAAATAGCGTTCGTAGATACCTCTAGCGGTAGTAGCCTTACACAAGCAGTTGTGGGTCCTAGTAGCCCAAGTTGCCAACATGGTGCAGGCCCCAGTAGCCCAAGTTCCCAACGCGGTGCAGGCCCTATATAGTAGCCCAAGTTCCCAACACAGTGCAGGCCCTAGCCGCTCTTCTCAAGAAGGTGCAGGCCCTAGTATCCTTGAACCAGCTCCCAGTAGTGTGTTAAGCACGTGCACTCCTGTGCAAACCGAAGATATGATGTTGGGAACTTGGGCTACTAGGACCCACAACTGCTTGTGTAAGGCTACTACCGCTAGAGGTATCTACGATTGACTATACGAACGCTATTTCAGGATTGAGCTTACGCATTTTTCGTAGACAATTGCAGCATGCTAAATCTCCGTTTCGAATACAGAGAGAATGATGTTCTGTTATTATTGCAGCTGGTACAAGCCGTACAACTCGAATATACGAGGGTTCGATACGAGTATATACGACGCGTATGACTATAAATCTTGCCATTGCTTTACGAAACGCCAGACTACTTTAAAGCCCGCGCATGCCTTATTGGGTTAAAAAAAAACCTACAGGAGGAGTGTCTCTGATATGTGCTGAGTCATGCCAACCACAGTTTACAAATGTGTGGATGATTATTACATAACTCCACTTGTGACCCATGTAAACATTGAAGGTGCCAAAAAAAAGAAAAAATGGCGTCCTGATGTTCAATCGCTTGTGGTTCTCAGAGATAACTGATACTCAGACTTTTTATTTTTCAAAAACATTATAACAGGGTGTGGCTTTCACTATGTAAAAAAAATATGTCGAGTTTCAATCTGCAAGTGGTCTGAATTCTGTAAACCGTGTGATAAACACATATAATTTTTAACCCTTTAACCTCTATCATAAAAGCATATGATAATTTAGTTGTACATCAAAAGAGCATCGATTTGATACCAAATATAACCCTGCAAGATCTGTGAGAGCAAAGTAATGGCTCAGCAAAGGAGCAAAAATGTGGAGAATCATTAATTATTCATGACGATGTATTTCGTAAACCATTAAAGTTTTTTGACTTTTTTTTTCACCAAAGTTACTTTCTAATGAGGACTGAAAAATATGAGAAGTTGCAACAAAATCAAAAGCTATGCGTCCAATTTTAAGTGATCTTCATATGTATTGACCCAACATGCACCTGGGGAAAAACTTCAGCAACAACTCAAATGGAAGGCTTTATGTGGTGTAGCTATATGTACATGGCTCTGCAGATGTATATAATAGGTAATGTAACAGTTGTGGTGTGGCATTTATATTTATTTGGTTATGTATTGGTTGTGTATGTGTGGAAAGTTCAAGAAGGTATTACATGCATGTACACATGTACTAACAGAGACTCAAAATCTTTGTGGTCACCTATTTGATTAGGGTGGTGGCATGTGGTCATTAGTTATGGCTGTTATGTAAACGTTTCACACGCATGGCCCTCAGGACTTGTAGGTTCTATCCAGCATCCTTGCCATTGTGTATGAGTCATGATCACCAGCCTTCATGCCGTTGGCCATCGATCAGACAGATCAGAGCTGCATCATGGCATCCTTTTTTGTGCCATTGCTTTAGTATTTGTAGGAGTAAATTAGATAGACAGGTGCATGTATGTGATCTTTTCTTCAACTGCATGCCCATGCAAGTCCTGTGCCAAGTGTGTGTATGTGTGTATGTGTGTGTGTATGTGTGTGTGTATTTGCATGTACATGTGTGCTTATGTGTGTGTGTGTGTATTTGCATGTACATGTGTGTGTGTGTATTTGCATGTACATGTGTGTGTATGTATGTGTGTGTGTATTTGCATGTACATGTGTGTGTGTGTGTGTGTGTGTGTATTTGCATGTACATGTGTGTGTGTGTATTTGCATGTACATGTGTGTATGTATGTGTGTGTGTGTATTTGCATGTACATGTGTGTGTGTGTGTGTGTGTGTGTGTGTGTGTGTGTGTGTGTGTGTGTGTGTGTGTGTGTGTGTGTGTGTATTTGCATGTACATGTGTGTATGTGTGTATTTGCGTGCATGGTATTTGCATTTGGGTGTGGGTGCATGTGCATTTCCTTCCAGCCGCTCAATCATAAAAAAGTAGAACACACGGCATAACAAACACACACATCTCAGGCCAACTGCCGAATACGTTTACGGCTGTTCATCCTTCTTGTATACCCTAGCCAAAATTCCGGCGGAGCTGGATAGAAATGAGTACAGGACTTAACCTCGGAGCAGATATTGGGTCTGGGAACGAGACTGCTATGGAGTGAGCGCGAGCGACCTTGCCTGCCAATTGATCCATATACAGTCATTAATCGACGATATACAGTATAATAGGGCCAGGACACAGTAGAGAGTCCAGCTGTGAATATCCGCCGCCATGCATATGTTAATTCTTTAGCTAGTGGAAGGCAATATACTTAACACACCTCCACGAGAACTTCTAGTATGTTATCAAAAACAAGCCAGTCATCGTGGTCAACGTCAGAGCGATGCACTATAATTATATATATAGGGACGGAATCGCCCATGCATCTTAACGAGCGAGTCTCGTAGTCACACCTATATATCATATTATGTATTAGCTACTCCACAGCAGCGGTTCTATTAGTTCGACCTTCGCGTTATGGGGGTTTCAAGCCTATCCAGTTGAAGTTCGATGTTGTACGCCTGGCTAGCGAGACTACCGTATACCGAGAATTAGATTGATAGCGAGTGTAGAGCTATTACATTGTATATCCACAATACTATCAGCTGGGTATAAATCTTGGTATAGGCCTAGGCTTGATACCCGACCTTCCGCCAAAAGGCTACGCCCAACTACTATACAATGGATCAAAATGGTTAAATAACAGATCACGTGACCACTAGAATGCATCCAATGGCAGGGGCACGAGTACAACTAAATGTTTTGAGTTGCGCATGCGTATGCTTAGATCACTAAAATCGACGATAGCTGCAGTTTGGAAGGATTTTATATAACAGCGATGCCTATTCCTAACTTCCCTGCCATGCAGACAAACAATGCATTTATTAAAAGACAATAACAATAATATATTTTAATAAATTAATTAGCAGTTTTAATAACGTGATAAATCTCTAAAGTACCTAGTGAGTTTAATGGTGCAATTAGATTTTTTCTATCACAATCGTACGCCGAGTTATACATCGATGTCCACAATTTCTGGACATGATAAATGTAGGACTAGCAATGTACATCTAATAAAATATCATAAGTTCCATGCCTTGAGGGGACATTGTGGAACATCAGTACATGTATCGTATGGGCACAATTTCTAAAATTGACTTCCAAATGTTCCTTTTAGAGGGGTTGTAATACCAAGCTATACTTATAATTAACATATATACCAAAGAACTATGGGAGCCTTGCATTAGCCCACAACGTCAAATCTCTTATCTGCAGACCTCATGGCAAAGGTTGCACAGGTCTCATCCAACTTTTAGTTTATCACCTGGTTGCTGCTTCCTGTATTTATAACTAACTTGACATTTATCTAATGCATTACTACCGAAATGTCCTTTAGGTATTGGATATATGGTGTTTGGTGAGAAACAGGATACTTTTGATGAATCCAGGAAGGATCTACTGGAATATCAGTCATCAGTCATAGATTTAATTAGTTATTTCGGGAGGATTATGTCAAGTCCACCTGTGTACAAATACTATCCCACCAAAGAGTATAGTAAAACTACTTAATGCGACAATGGAGCAAGGCAGGTTTTTTGGGTGTGTAAGTGCCTGAGAAATGTTGACTTCCTTCCATAGCAGGTTCACATATTCTAAGGAATAAGTATGACAAGATGGTGGATTCCATTAATGTGGGCACTGTTGATGAGACTAAAGCTCTTTGTAAGACTTAATATCAGCATATTGGTACTGTATTTCAGCATACCAGTACTATTGTTTAACATACCAGTACTATTACTAGTACTTAATTGTAGAAATTATATACCATAACTGCATGCATTTTAGCACACCAGTACTCACACCAGCCCAAGAGCCTGACCTGACCTTCAGCACCCTTGAGTCATCAGTTGGAAACAACCATTTTACGACCATAATATTGGCATTGCTAATGGGCAAACAGGCTTTTATTTCATCATTGACACTTACTTAGCTTTGTGGGAGGTGATATGCTGTGGTATCAGAGTTGCTTGCACCGATTAGTGCCTTTTTTTCACATTAGGAATTAAGTGTTCAGCTGTCTGATATTCAGTTCTGTGTGCGTTATTTGTTTGCTAGGCTTTCGCTAAACCATGCTCTTGATTGCAGTGGAAAACATTGTCGGATCTCTTTCAGTGGAATGGTAAACAATACGGACCGGGTTTTTAAATTGCATCTCACAGATTTCTTTAATAGAATTTCGGAGTATACATGTACTGACCTGTTAATACTGCCCTAAATTCATTTAGGACTGAAATTACGGAGATGTGTATCATATAGTTCAGAGAATAGATGTAGTAATCATTATCCTTTAGTTTTCTGTAGTATTCCTTGCTTAATGGATAACTGTTTGATTTCCAGCACTCATGGAACAGTTCCTTATTGAAGGCAGACTAACTCAGAAGGAAGCTTTGATGATTAGCACTGATGTGTTATAATTACAGGCGCGGCGGAGGGTGTCCATATTTGGGGGGGCAGTGGTTAAAATGATAATTATATTCATACCAATGCGCGTACCGTAGTAGTAGTACCCCTCCGTCCGCCCCCACTGAAAAAAAAATGGTCCGTGTTTAAACAAGCGTATCTTTGTAATCGTTCATGCTTCCTCGTACCTTGTTTCAAAGAACTGGTACTCCAACAAGATTTTTTTTAAAAAGAAGAATTGCACGCAGCTGCGTTCTTGATTTCATGATTACGTCAATACGCTCGTTTAAACACGGGCCATTTTTTTCGGTGGGAAATGTACCGAATTCGCTGCATGATCATTATTCCTTGGCTGCATCCTCCAGATTTATGCATTCTGCTGGCTCTTTATGCACATGCAAGTTGAAGCAGGTATTAAATCTTCTTTCTGTCTCAAATAGGTAAACAGTTGTCTCATCGTCGAAATTATGTCTATACTTGCGTTTGACGTTGATGACTTGTAGTTTTTTTAAGGGTACTGACTAGACAACTCACAGAACTACAAGTACTCTCTTCGAATTTGTTCCTCCGGCCCCTATTCAAAACCGCACTTTGTATAGCGTTTGCCTTCAGTATACATGTATTTCTTCGGAGCAGACCATGATTCATGCAATAGAACCTGCCTTCATTTCATCCACACGCACCCAAACAAAACACCGATAAATAAGTCATTCACAGTAAGCTAGTCTCGCAAGCCAGACCTACTTCGTTATTGACGATCGATTATAATGGCCTGGGAACCAGTAGATGGAACTACTTATCCACAGGCCAGGTCCCCAGTCCATTGTAATCGATCGTCAATAACGAAGTAGGTCTGGCTAACATTACAGCTTGCGAGGCTAACCCTATTTAAACACACAGTCACTGACGGTACAGAAATCGCAATAAGATTAAAGTTATTCATAACCTGATGGTAGCGCAAGGGGGGGCTGAGCCCCCCCACCTCGATATTTGGGGGGGCAATAGCCCCCCCAGCCCCCCCTGCTCCGCCGCCCCTGTATATGGAGGAATTGATACAGTAATGGCCACTGCTTATACATGTACCATGATTTCGCATATTGCAAAAGAGTGTATACAATATTAGGTTTGTTTAGCTACATGTAACAAAGCCTAACAGTTAGCTGCATGCATTATAGTCGATATTCTTATGGTACAGTGCTTTTTATTCCTCACTGCTATCACCCTCACCCATCACCAACACCTTCACTGCTATCACCCTCACCCATCACCAACACCCTCACTGCTATCACCCTCACCCATCACCAATACCCTCACTGCTATCACCCTCACCCATCACCAACACCATCACTGATATCACCCTCACCCATCATCAACACCCTCACTGCTATCACCCTCACCCATCACCAACACCCTCACTGCTATCACCCTCACCCATCACCAACACCCTAATTACTGTCACCCTCACCCATCACCAACACCCTCACTACTGTCACCCTCACCCATCACCAACACCCTCACCCATCACCAACACCCTCACTGCTATCACCCTCACCCATCACCAACACCCTCACTGCTATCACCCTCACCCATTACCAACACCCTCACTACTGTCACCCTCACCCATCACCAACACCCTCACTGCTACATGTATCACCATCACCCATCACCAACACCCTCACTGCTATCACCCTCACCCATCACCAACACCCTCACTGTCCTCCAACACTGCCACATTCCTGCTCCATGAGCTAGCCAAGCAGCCTGAACTGCAGCACAAACTGCACCAGGAGGTGTCCTCTGTGCTAGGAGACAGAAACTCTCCCTCCTTTGATGACCTTCAGAAGATGACACTTGTCAGGAACTGCATCAAAGAGATATTAAGGTACACAGCCCCCTCCCACCAATGAAACCAAATTTGTTAAGCATGTTTGTGTACCTCATTCCTCTCCTGTGGGACCTCCACTCCCTCTCTGTCCCTTTCCCTCACCTTACCACACCTCCCTCTGTCCAACCACCAAAGCGTAAAGTGCCCACTTCCCTTTGCACATACACAGGTTACAACCAACAGCTGCAGCAATAGGGAGAATCATTGAAGAAGACATTGAAGTGTGTGGATACCACGTACCTACAAAGGTAGTTATGTTAAGTGACCCACCGTGTGGTCAGTACGATTGATCAGCTCTTTTGCTTACCATTATAGACGCAAGTTATGTTTAGCATGTACACTGCAAGTCGGGACTCCGCTTATGTGAATAATCCTACTGAGTTCCAACCAGAGCGTTGGGACAAGGAATCTGCTGAAGGCATTGATGCTTTTATTTCCATTCCATTTGGGTTTGGTCCACGAAATTGCTATGGTACATGCATACATACATACATACATACATACATACATACATACATACATACATACATACATACATACATACATACATACATACATACATACATACATACATACATACATACATACATACATACATACATACATACATACATACATACATACATACATACATACATACATACATACATACATACATACATACATACATACATACATACATACATACATACATACATACATACATACATACATACATACATACATACATACATACATACATACATACATACATACATACATACATACATACATACATACATACATACATACATACATACATACATACATACATACATACATACATACATACATACATACATACATACATACATACATACATACATACATACATACATACATACATACATACATACATACATACATACATACATACATACATACATACATACATACATACATACATACATACATACATACATACATACATACATACATACATACATACATACATACATACATACATACATACATACATACATACATACATACATACATACATACATACATACATACATACATACATACATACATACATACATACATACATACATACATACATACATACATACATACATACATACATACATACATACATACATACATACATACATACATACATACATACATACATACATACATACATACATACATACATACATACATACATACATACATACATACATACATACATACATACATACATACATACATACATACATACATACATACATACATACATACATACATACATACATACATACATACATACATACATACATACATACATACATACATACATACATACATACATACATACATACATACATACATACATACATACATACATACATACATACATACATACATACATACATACATACATACATACATACATACATACATACATACATACATACATACATACATACATACATACATACATACATACATACATACATACATACATACATACATACATACATACATACATACATACATACATACATACATACATACATACATACATACATACATACATACATACATACATACATACATACATACATACATACATACATACATACATACATACATACATACATACATACATACATACATACATACATACATACATACATACATACATACATACATACATACATACATACATACATACATACATACATACATACATACATACATACATACATACATACATACATACATACATACATACATACATACATACATACATACATACATACATACATACATACATACATACATACATACATACATACATACATACATACATACATACATACATACATACATACATACATACATACATACATACATACATACATACATACATACATACATACATACATACATACATACATACATACATACATACATACATACATACATACATACATACATACATACATACATACATACATACATACATACATACATACATACATACATACATACATACATACATACATACATACATACATACATACATACATACATACATACATACATACATACATACATACATACATACATACATACATACATACATACATACATACATACATACATACATACATACATACATACATACATACATACATACATACATACATACATACATACATACATACATACATACATACATACATACATACATACATACATACATACATACATACATACATACATACATACATACATACATACATACATACATACATACATACATACATACATACATACATACATACATACATACATACATACATACATACATACATACATACATACATACATACATACATACATACATACATACATACATACATACATACATACATACATACATACATACATACATACATACATACATACATACATACATACATACATACATACATACATACATACATACATACATACATACATACATACATACATACATACATACATACATACATACATACATACATACATACATACATACATACATACATACATACATACATACATACATACATACATACATACATACATACATACATACATACATACATACATACATACATACATACATACATACATACATACATACATACATACATACATACATACATACATACATACATACATACATACATACATACATACATACATACATACATACATACATACATACATACATACATACATACATACATACATACATACATACATACATACATACATACATACATACATACATACATACATACATACATACATACATACATACATACATACATACATACATACATACATACATACATACATACATACATACATACATACATACATACATACATACATACATACATACATACATACATACATACATACATACATACATACATACATACATACATACATACATACATACATACATACATACATACATACATACATACATACATACATACATACATACATACATACATACATACATACATACATACATACATACATACATACATACATACATACATACATACATACATACATACATACATACATACATACATACATACATACATACATACATACATACATACATACATACATACATACATACATACATACATACATACATACATACATACATACATACATACATACATACATACATACATACATACATACATACATACATACATACATACATACATACATACATACATACATACATACATACATACATACATACATACATACATACATACATACATACATACATACATACATACATACATACATACATACATACATACATACATACATACATACATACATACATACATACATACATACATACATACATACATACATACATACATACATACATACATACATACATACATACATACATACATACATACATACATACATACATACATACATACATACATACATACATACATACATACATACATACATACATACATACATACATACATACATACATACATACATACATACATACATACATACATACATACATACATACATACATACATACATACATACATACATACATACATACATACATACATACATACATACATACATACATACATACATACATACATACATACATACATACATACATACATACATACATACATACATACATACATACATACATACATACATACATACATACATACATACATACATACATACATACATACATACATACATACATACATACATACATACATACATACATACATACATACATACATACATACATACATACATACATACATACATACATACATACATACATACATACATACATACATACATACATACATACATACATACATACATACATACATACATACATACATACATACATACATACATACATACATACATACATACATACATACATACATACATACATACATACATACATACATACATACATACATACATACATACATACATACATACATACATACATACATACATACATACATACATACATACATACATACATACATACATACATACATACATACATACATACATACATACATACATACATACATACATACATACATACATACATACATACATACATACATACATACATACATACATACATACATACATACATACATACATACATACATACATACATACATACATACATACATACATACATACATACATACATACATACATACATACATACATACATACATACATACATACATACATACATACATACATACATACATACATACATACATACATACATACATACATACATACATACATACATACATACATACATACATACATACATACATACATACATACATACATACATACATACATACATACATACATACATACATACATACATACATACATACATACATACATACATACATACATACATACATACATACATACATACATACATACATACATACATACATACATACATACATACATACATACATACATACATACATACATACATACATACATACATACATACATACATACATACATACATACATACATACATACATACATACATACATACATACATACATACATACATACATACATACATCCATGCATGCATGCATGCATGCATGCATGCATACATTACACACACACACACACACACACACACACACACACACACACACACACACACACACACACACACACACACACACACACACACACACACACACACACACACACACACACACACACACACACACACACACACACACACACACACACACACACACACACACACACACACACACACACACACACACACACACACACACACACACACACACACACACACACACACACACACACACACACACACACACACACACACACACACACACACACACACACACACACACACACACACACACACACACACACA
Organism: Spongilla lacustris; assembly: GCA_949361645.1. NCBI lineage: Eukaryota > Metazoa > Porifera > Demospongiae > Spongillida > Spongillidae > Spongilla > Spongilla lacustris. The sequence continues at coordinate 10,153,427 of OX442415.1, forward strand.
CACACACACACACACACACACACACACACACACACACACACACACACACACACACACACACACACACACACACACACACACACACACACACACACACACACATACATACATACATACATACATACATACATACATACATACATACATACATACATACATACATACATACATACATACATACATACATACATACATACATACATACATACATACATACATACATACATACATACATACATACATACATACATACATACATACATCCATGCATGCATGCATGCATGCATGCATGCATACATTACATACATACATACACACATACACACACACACACACACACACACACACACACACACACACACACACACACACACACACACACACACACACACACACACACACACACACACACATACATACATACATACATACATACATACATACATACATACATACATACATACATACATACATACATACGTACGTACGTACGTACACATACATACATACATACATACATACATACATACATACATACATACATGCATACATACATACATACACACACATACATACATACATACATACATACATACATACATACATACATACATACATACATACATACATCACACACATACATATATATACATACATACATACACACACATGTACACACAGACATGTACACATACACACACACGCATGACTGTGTGTGTGTATCCATATTAATACTCATAAATGTTTGATTCATTTAGTCTTATACTCCTTTTTATCAGGGCGCCGTCTAGTTGAACTGGAACTATACATATACTTCTTGCTAAGGTCAGTGTACCCTATGCAATCCAGTTTGCCACATTAAACAGGTAGAGATCATAATGCTTATAGAATTCACTCCGCCCACTTATAATCACCTCTCTTAGTGCTCATAACAGAAAGAATCATCACTAGAGTGGAACTACGTATAAGTTCATGTTTGTAATAGTATTTGAACATAGTCTTGGGTAGAATTCAGGTACCTAGTGGTACCTTATTCCATGAGCACATGTATCAGTGTATCAGTGACGGCAGCTTTGGATAGGACAGCATGCAATTGCACCAATTAATTTTCATCCACTTCCTCAATCTAGGCCTTGGTTCAACATATAACAGTATATGCATGTGTGTGTGTGTGTCTTCATAAGATATCACCATTCTCCTTACAGATATCTCAGAACTTTACTATGTCTACCAAACAGCAGTCACTCAAGTTAGTGACTGCCACTCTCACTAAGGCTGGTGAACTGGTGACTATTAGGTTCACTGATAGAAAGTAATGTACTCTGCAAATGGCTACATGATGTGATTGATCGTGTGATGGTTATTTTAACTATTAGAGGTAGTATGGGTGTGTTGATTGCTTAAATACTATATGGCCACAGCCCACAATTGAGCTGTATAATATATTTAAACTATATCAGCACCCCATTCTGTGGCATCCTTTGGGCAGCTTACATTTGGAACAAGGGGTTCAGCAGGGTGATTCTCTTGGTCTTCTGCAATTCTCCCTGGTTTTAAACAAGCTAGTGTCTGAAATCGCCACTAATACTGTGTGTGCTGATTTGTCCTACCATGCCTGGTACCTGGATGATGGTGTGCTGGCTGGTCCCAGGTCTGCTGTTCTTGAAGCTCTCTCCACTTGGTCCTCCTCTTGTAAAATGTGAGATATTTAGCAAATATGATATCAGCCCATTTCCACCAGAAATGAAAAGATCAACATGCCCTAATAGTCATTCTGGGCATCCCCATTGGTCACAAGGCTTTTAGCTCCACCTTTTTTTCATAGAAACCTGAAGTGGCCAAAGCTCTCCTGCTCAAACTAGAGGAAGTAAGTGCATGCAGTCGACCTGCATGTATCCTTGTCAATGTGCGGGATTCTGCAAGCTGGCCCACCTTGCTTGTGGCACACCACCCTCCCAAGTCACATCGGTACTTGAGGTCTTTGATCATGATATCCGAGCAGCCTTCTCTATGTACACGGCAGTTGGACACCTCCAATCAGGCCTGGCAACAGGCAGAACTCAGCTTAGACAGGGGTGGCCTGGGCATGCACATTCACCAGCAGCATACATCACCTCTCTGAGTTCATCTGGCCTTATGTCAATTGTACCGACATCCAAGCCGGTCAGCATATACATGTAGGACATCAAAATTACTCTGGGTAGTGACAGGCCAAAGGTTAATTTTGCTATATTAGCCCACATACAAGAGGTGAGGGTGTGTACTTTAAAATCAAATTCTGTCCCCAGATGTGTCTTTAACATTCCAACTCTTTACTGAGTACAGCATTTCACCTTACACATCATTTGCCCTCTTAGATGGACAGACAACACCTACTTCTAGATTATTAGTATGATTGGAACCGGGAATGGATTGAGCATAATTATTTTTTCCCCCTCCAATATTAAGGTAATCTCTGTTTAAAAATACACCTGCGGGTTTTAGATGTTGAGGAATGTTGCGGTTTTCTTTTAAAGAAATGTGTGCTTTGCATCATTGTTTAAAATTCTTGCTGTTGCTTATGTGCTGGTTGGTAGACTTATCGATCAACATGTTTCAAGCCTCCAACAAGGTTTTAGATAAGTTGTAAGAGAAGGCATCTCAGATCAAATTTTTTTTAACGACTTAGACAAGCCACTAATGGTTGCATTGTCAATGTATTACTTTGCAAGCCTGTTAGCTAGTTCCCATATCATGGTGTGCTTAAGTAAGGGTAGGGTTGATTTATGTGATTTCCTGGCTTCAGTAATGGAATTTGCTTGCAACAAGTTGTGATTTTATATAGCTATTTCCGTACCATAATGTGTGCTAACTGCTGCTTATGGATATAGACCCTATGCTTTAAGAGTTCCTTCATGCAGAGTGTGCTTAAATTTCTAATTTTGCAACCCATTAGATGATCGAGTAGAGATGAATCAAAAAATCTTTTTTTTTTAAAGCACCTAAGAAGAGTGCTGTTTTTAAGATAGGTTGTGCTTAATAAAGTCATGAGTCCTATAGCTAGTTACTACAAATGTAGATCACAATCTGTGCTGTTGTTTAAGCATGGATACTAGGCTTCCATGTCTAGGAGATACCTGTTGTGATTTGAAGAATTACTTTAGTATCGACTAATGTTGCAAGTGGGTTTGTGATGCTTGGATTTAAGAGTGGTGTTATTTCGCCATGTTGTGAGCAATTATGAGCCGAATTAGTGGTACAATAAGAAGGGTAAAATGTTTAGGAATTCAGCTGTACGTCTTAAGAAAGCATCATTAAGACGTACAGCTGAATTCCCAAACATTTTACCCTTTCTATGCTACCACTAATTCGACACACAATTGCTCACAACATGGCGAAATAACACCACTCTTAAATATCCAAGCATCACAAAACCACTTGCAACATTAGTCGATACTAAAGTAATTCTTCAAATCATAACAGGTATCTCCTAGACATGGAAGCCTAGTATCCATGCTTAAACAACAGCACAGATTGTGATCTACATTTGTAGTAACTCATGACTTTATTAAGCACAACCTATCTTAAAAACACCACTCTTCTTAGGTGCTTTAAAAAAAAGGATTTTTTGATTCATCTCTACTCGATCATCTAATGGGTTGCAAAATTAGAAATTTAAGCACACTCTGCGTGAAGGAACTCTTAAAGCATAGGGTCTATATCCATAAGCAGCAGTTAGCACACATTATGGTAAGGAAATAGCTATATAAAATCACAACTTGTTGCAAGCAAATTCCATTACTGAAGCCAGGAAATCACATAAATCAACCCTACCCTTACTTAAGCACACCATGATATGGGAACTAGCTAACAGGCTTGCAAAGTAATACATTGACAATGCAACCATTAGTGGCTTGTCTAAGTCGTTAAAAAAAATTTGATCTGAGATGCCTTCTCTTACAACTTATCTAAAACCTTGTTGGAGGCTTGAAACATGTTGATCGATAGTCTACCAACCAGCACATAAGCAACAGCTAGAATTTTAAACAATGATGCAAAGCACACCTTACTTTAAAAGAAAACCGCAACATTCCTCAACATCTAAAACCCACAGGTGTATTTTTAAACAGAGATTACCTTAAAACCTTACTTTCAAAGAAACAATAGACACAGCTAAAAGCTCACAGGTTTCCAAGCACATTCTTTAACATACACTATGATCCTCTTAAATAACATTCTTCCCTATAATAGTCCATATTGCGCTTGCAACTTAACGTCAAAGGATGCTATTGCAAATTCCAAGTACCATAATCATTTTCTATACACAAAAGCTTGAAACATTATTAAACTACACCCTCATAAGTTTTCTTTTTTAAGGTACATAACAAGAGTCTATTCTAAAGCAAAGCATCCACCAATATTTATGCACACACAGACATGATTTGAAAACCAGCTAATAGGCTCATTTGTGTGCAACAAGAAAAACAAGTCATCCTAATCATCCAAAAATTTCATTACTGAATGCCATGAAATGAAATCACATAAATCAACCATACCCAGCTAACAGGCTTGCAAAGTAATACAATGAAAATGAAACCATCGTGCAGTGGCTTGTCTAAGTCGTTAAAAAAAAATGATGTAGGATGCCTTCTCTTTAAAGAAATAAAACAATAACTTATGTAAAACCTAGCTGCAGGCTTGAAACATTAGTCAGAAACCTAAGAATTTGATCGATAGTCTACCAACCAGCACATTTTTGCGTGTACAGTGTAATAACTTGCGCTTTAAGTTTAACGTGTGCGTCTCCGTTTCCTAACTCACAGAATGGCATTACATGTCAAATTCATATCAACCCGTAGTACCTGCCGCTCGGTTTAGTGCCTGTCTGTACGATAGTGCTAATTGGTGCGCACTACATCGGATGTAAACATGTTAATTGGCACTGACTCGTAACACCCACGAAGGAGGTGGGGCATTGCATTTAAAAAAAAGAAAAAAGATCCGCCTCCGAATTGTATCACGTGATTGAGATTGGTTATTTTATCACAGAATTAAGTCTTAGGACGAGGTCGTTTGCGCATGCGTACGCGAAGAGAAATAGGTAGAGGGTTGCAGTTTTAGTTGTGAATGTGAAAAAAATCCAATATTTTGAACGAAGCTTCACAATCGATAAGTGAACACATACGAACTTTCAAAATCAGCTAATCTATTGTGCTTATAAAAATTAATTAGCATGATTAATAATGTATCAATTAAAAGGATGGAAAAAAATTTGAGGAAACCGACCAACTCAGTTTCAAAATATGAGATTTTTTGCTTAATCCTATCAAAAGTTATTCCCGTTCAAAAGCGTTGCGTTCTTTCGTAGACACCCTATATACATGTACACATGTAGAATTCATTGCGATATATTCATTTTTAGCTATATGTCACGATTGCGTACGTCGCTTCGTCATGCAGTTTAGAGTTTTTGCATGGGTGTTCAAACTAAGAAGAAATGCCGTGCATGAAGTACAAATGTGAAATGCTGAAATATACACTATTGTCCCGAGTCAAAGGTTCTTTTGTCGCTTTGATCAATTCACAATATACCAAATTAGACTGGTTGAAATAATTATGAATATATCAGTATAAATAAAGAGAGAATAGTGCATTTTGGAAGTGCGACTTTTATAATGAGGTTGCGCTTACATCAAACTTTGCAAATAAAATCGATTAAAGGGATTTTTACGCATAGTGGGTTCTTATAGTGTACCATTTGGGCCCCCCCTTTTTTCAATCTATTTCCACTAGAATTCAGGTTGCCTAAACGTCTGGCATTAAAAAAAAAAAAAAAAAAAAAAAACAGCACCATTTTCGGATGACTTTCATCAAAACAACGATGTCCGGCTTAATACATGTATAAATATTAATTAAACATCCATCCGACCTGTATACATGTGAAATCATTACAGTGATACGTGTGTGGATACGCAATACTTGAAGTCAGTTAAGGTAATATGGATGGCATACTATACACTGCATATATGGACACAGAGGTGAGCGCGTCATCCAGATATCGATGTTGGGTCCACCGACGTTTGTGCAGCAGCATTGCGGTATCCTCTTTTCTGTTCTTGTTATGAGATCTAGAGAAGCAGATCTGTTTGAGCTCCTCAAAGCTGAATGCGTACACCAAATTCACGAGCGGAAGCAGAGCAATGAGGATGGAGACAGCATCATTCATTCCAGGGTATAGAAATACTTCAAAACTTCATTTTTAGACTCGTCACACTTTCCAGGTGTTGCGCTTTCACATGCAAAGTACGCTTCCAACTTTTGCCTGAAAATGTCTTGCGCTCTTGCCGGTGTGGGAGGGCGGATTGTCCCCCCGTGCAGAATGTCCCCCCGGACATTCTGCACTAGGGCACAATGTCCCCCCGGACATTCTGCACTAGGGCAAACTGTCCCCCACTAGGGTAAAATGTCCCCCCCCCCCCCCCCCCCCCCCCCACACACACACTAGGGCGCAATGTCCTACCTATAGGATAACAAAGGGAGTTATAAACGTCCAACAGGCTGGTTTTTAACAAAGACCCGTGACCCGTCCTTACATAGTGTAAAAACCATCCTGCCCGGATTGTGCATCCAGGATCGGAATACATGTGATTCTACCCTAGTTCTGTCGAATGTTGAAGCAATAATTCAATTCATACGTGTATATATCATCTCTGATTCGACCAAGTAAGGTTTTTACACTATTCCCACCCTGGACGCAGGATGCATGGTTTTACGCTATTTAGGATGGTTTTTAGTCTGGGTACCCGACTGATCGGTTGTACTATCACGCATGCAACAGATGAACTGACGATGGGATAGCCTTTCCTGAGATATTTCAGGCGGTGCACGCAGTGTGAAGCTGTGTTTATGTGACATTACTTTTCAGGCATTGATCTCAATATATTTCAATCTCTCATAGTGATGAGATTTCAGCCATGAAGTATTGTTAAATTGCTGAAGTGTTGTTCTTTTTTTAACAGAATAGTATGTTGATGCAGCAAAATCAGGAGAAACAGTCTGGAACCTGTTTGCTCTCTTCACTATGTCTATTTTTGTCCTGCCCTACTCTGTGTGTGTGTGTGTGTGTGTGTGTGTGTGTGTGTGTGTGTCACTGTGTGTGTGTGTCACTGTGTGTGTCACTGTGTGTCACTGTGTGTGTGTGTCACTGTGTGTGTGTGTCACTGTGTGTGTGTGTGTCACTGTGTGTGTGTCACTGTGTGTGTCACTGTGTGTGTGTGTGTGTGTGTGTGTCCCTGTGTGTGTGTCACTGTGTGTGTGTCACTGTATGTGTGTGTCACTGCGTGTGTGCATGCGTGTGCATGTGTATGTGTGCATGTGTATGTGTGCATTCGTGTGTGTGCATGCGTGTGCGTGTGTGTGTGCGTGTGTGTGTGTGTATTTGCATGTGTGTGTGTGTGTGCATGTGTGTGTGTGTGTGTGTATGTGTTTCTGTGTGTGTGGCTACAGAAAGCTCTCTGATGGCAACCTGAGCAAAGCCACAGTCAACAAACAACTTATTAATTGTGGTGTACGTGTACATGGGGTGTTATGAATATGTATACATAGACTGGCTTTCAAACATTCATACATGCACAGCAGCAGCAAAATCCCGCCATACGTGCAATCTTCTGTTTCCATATCAACGTGCGGCGCGCGCTGAAGTTAAGTTAATAAAGGATAATAGAAAACGCTATGATGAAGCGGAACCTTTTCAGTGAATATTATAAATTGGTACCATCTAACAGTCACTTACACACAATTTGGCCGTTAGACGTAGTTGCCAATAGCTTTGCTACGCTAAATAATTGTAATAAAGCGGCCAAAATGGCGGCGATGAAAGAGCTTTAGTTTAATTATTTTCCCATCAGAGATGAATTTTCGATATGTCTTTCAGAAAATGTATTCTAGTTGTACTGGTCTTCATACTGGTGTAATCACGAATCATAAATACCTTGGCATCATCCCCGCGTTTGTAGGTAAAGTTTTAATTGAGTTTAATAATCCTTAGCAGTATCACGTGAGGTAATTGCGTCATCATATATATCAAAGTGTAGGTCTCAATCAGGGCTATCCAAAGATATAAAAGCTATAATTATTGGTCATCAAATAAAAAAGTTTCACTAAATAATATCAATGTACAGGATACCCAGGCCTTAACTGCCCTGAGGTGGGGACATAGTACACTAGTGCAAAACGTCCGGGGGGACAAATTTTAGGGGGGACATTGTGCACTATACGACACCGGTGTCACGAAATAGTTTATCCCCCAATAATTTTACCCTCCCGGATGTTCTACTCCGGAATAATCAATCCTCCTGTGATCGGAATAGATCATCCTCCCTTGGAATAGACTATCACCTCCATTCATGTGATAGATTATTCCGGCATAGATAATCTTCCCTTGGAATAGACTATCATCCCCATTCAAGTGTTTTGAATAGACTCTTTCACGAATATGATGGATAGTAATTTGTCATATACTTCCTGCCTGCATGCATAGAAGCACTGCACCTAGCTCTGAGGTAGGGGTCATGCTATATAAACTAAAAATGTTCATATATCTTTGAAGTGACTGAAATAGAGATTGCTGTTACATTTTTAACGCACACGGTGCATGCACTGATGGAAACTGAAGAATACAATGATATAGTGCGGTTCCTTGAGAGCAAAGGCGATAAGCAAAGATCTTGGCCTCGAGGTGTGGAAGAGTCCAAAGACAAAGAGGCTAAAAGGGCAAATCGTCAAAAATATGAAAGCATCGCTACCTATGACGGTCTTTTGTTCAAACTTAAAAGGCGCAAAAATCCTGAGACTAGAGCATTGGTGCCTACACGGGCTACCGGTGCGCGCGTGCGGGACGAGCCCCAGGATGAACGATACAGGGTGGTAAATATCGACGAAAAGATGCGGGTGCTTGAAAGTGTCCATAAAGATCCGGCAGTGGGTCACTTTGGAATTCATAAAACGTAAGGCTAGCCAATGGTAACTGTATTTGAATCGAATATACTCTTATTCATTTACAGGCAAGAGAAGATAGCCGAGCGGTACTATTGGAAAGGATCGAATGACTAAGGATGTAGCAGAATATTGTGGTACTTGCCTAGTGTGTCAAAGGAGGGACAAAATGCCCAAGAAGACGTGTTCCTAATCGAGCGTTTGCACAATTGGGTATGGACCTAGTAGGTCCATTGTCAGGTGCAGTTGTCTTTATCTAATGGTGCTGACAGAATATCTAACCAAATGGCCAGAGGTATATTGCATACCTAATAAGGAGGCAATAACTGTGTCTAGGTGTCTGAAGAAGCTAGAAGGAAGGTTTTGGGTACAAGAAATAATCATATCAGACCAGGGACGAGAGTTTTGCAATGAGCTCAATGATAATTTTAGCAGTAGCTTAGGTATTGCGAGACACATCTGCACAGCATATCATCCCCAAAGCAACAGCCTCACAGAGTGATTTAACCAGACAGTTTATGCTTGCTTAAGCAAGTACTCAGAAGGTGGAAAGCTAAATTGGGAGGATAATTTTGACCTTTTTTTTGCTTGGTTATCGCTCATCCATACAATAATCTTCGTGATCATTGTATTCTCCATTTGAACTTGTTTATGGTGTGAAAGCAAGGCTACCCATTGAATTAGATCTTCCACAACATAAATGTCAAGCTGATAAAGATGATAACTCTATGGAAAAGTTAATGGTGAACTCAAAGTTGCTACTTGCTAGGTGAAAAATGTAGTGATGCTTGTGAAAATATTCACATAGCACAGGCCACCCAAAAAAAGGCAGTACAACAGAAAACATTGCAGGCAAGAAGAGTTTGTAGTCGGAGACGAAGTCTGGTATGCCAATTCCAGACGAGATAAATGTACAAGAAAGGGTGACAAACCACCAAAAGGCTTGGGCCTGTTTTTGTTGCCGAAGCATGTGGGAAAAACATATATAAACTTATTGGTCTTAAAAGGAAGTTTTATTGTGATCAATTAATGAAGGTGAAGAGCGCTATCGCTGGTGACATTGTACCATCAGATAAGACAGAGGTTGGCATGTGGGATGGTGCCCAGCACTCAAATGAAAATGGCTCTATACAGAAAGTGAAGAGAACCAGGACTACTGCTGTGACACCTGATTGTGACAGTGCCCAAGAGTCAGCAAAAAATGAAATCACTACTAAGGGATTTAAGATTCCAAAAGGGAAGAGGACTAAGGCTAGTGATGTGACAGTATTAACATAGCCTGTGTCAGAATGTGATGGTGTTCTACAGCCAGTAATTGAAGAGGTTGCTGCTACAATTGAGGGATCTGACAAGGGAGAAAACTGCTCAGGGAGGGCCATGCAAGACCAGTGATGTGGCACCAACAACAAAGCTGGAGGGTAGCATGTTTAATTGTACTCAACAGTCAGCAGATGGAGAGGTGGTGGTTGTAAGAGGACAATCAATTCATGAAAGAACGGAAAGTAATGCTAAAGGGCAGATTGCTAAAGGTAATGTAATGGTGTCGTTCAAGATAGGAGCTCAAGTATTGTACAGCCTATCACATGGAAGCAACAGAAAGGATTCCAAACAGTATATGGTCCTTCTGTGATATCTCAGATATGTGGAGATGACATGTACATACTTGTTGGTCTTAAGAGGAACTATCACAGCAACCAAATTGAAAAAGTAAACATGATAACATCTCAAGTCAATAAAGTAGTGCATTCTTATGCTGGTATACCAGTTTAAATCTGTTCGTTTTTTATGCCTACAGGAAATAGAGTATGCAACTTGTAGCAGCAGAACATCAACTTGTGCAGTAACTACTGCCATAACACAAGACAGCTCAAAACAAAATGAAGAGCTGGTAGAAACAAAATCAGCCAAGGCATTACTCATCATGCCTACTGTAACAACAGCTTTGCATGAGCAGAGGCAGAAATCTGATACATTCAATGGTCATGCTGCACTAATCAAGAATACTACAAAATTTGGCCTGCAGGTGTGCATAAATGTACCCTTAGATGGAAACTGGTTGTTTACAGCTGTTTGTGATCAACTGATGAGAGTGCTTGGAGAGTGCAAGCGATGTCTGAGTCTACGAAAAGAAGTTGTTAACTACATGAAGTGCAATTCTTTAACAGTAAGTTTTAGCATGGCTACATAACTTTAATTGACAAACATGACTTTACAGCCTGAAGGGATTCCCTTCTTCAGCTTTATTGAGTCTTTTCAATCTTGGGAAATGTACCTGTTGAAGATGGAAAGACCAGAAACATGGGGTACCCATGCATTTAGAGTTGCAGGCATTGTCCAATATGTTGGGTGTTACATTCTGTATAGTCACAAACAGCAGTGTTGAGGACCAATCGATTATTTGGCTATATCTTATTTTGAAAGGCATAACACAGATTGATGCTCCTGTACTAATTCTGGGCTGTGAAATAGAGTTTCACTATCATAGCTAAGTTCCCATCATGTCAGCAGATTCACATTTTCGATTGCCAAATAAACGATTCAGTAATGAAAGCACTGCCAGCAGCAATAGCAAATCGATTAGCTACTGTGATGTAAATAAAGGTGAGACATGCATGCAAGATATTTTTTGTTTCTCCTTATTTATTTAGATTCAAATGCAGAAGCAGTGCAAAAGCAATCACATCATCTAAATTCCGTTGACAATACTGCTTCCCTTACCTTATAAGTTTGGAATGTGATGGTAAGGCAAGTAAAAAAAACATACCCCCATGCATGAGATCATATTGCACATATGAACTGCACCTGATGGTATTATTATTTCTCAGAGCCAATGATGACAGCAAGGTCAGGAGCTGTTACAATCAGAGTGTCCTAATATATTCAACTATTGAAGGGAGATTGCATAGGAGATAATATGTATATGTTTGTGCTCTTGAACCCATGCAGTTCTAATAAATAAGTTTTCAATCCCTCTACATATAGGTCATAAACTTATTTTTCCACATGCTTGAAAATGACAATGCAAAGCTTAGTAAAAGTCAGTTCTAAGGTATATGTATGATGTAACCTTTTTGCCTAATATGTAGTTGTCTAACACTACAATAAAATGCCTTAATTCCTTTGTGTTCACCATGCTAACTGAGGAGAATGGCTATTCCTTGCACTGGATTTCATCAATTTTTGTGGTAGTTTTGGTGTATAATAAAGCTTAAAGGCATAGATTTAATCAACTCAGAACAAAAGCATCTTTGAATACAGCTTTATCCTAATACCATGCAATATTTCAGGCCATTGGTTCCTTGCTGTATGATTAGTTAGGTTTTTTTCATGTTTTCTTATTATGTACCCTGTACTGAAATTTTAGGTGATTGAAGTACAAAAAAGAAAGGGGACATTTTATGATTCAGTATTTGAAACCATTCAGGGCAATGCTGTTAGTGTGATAAGGTAATGCATTTGTTATCATGATTTATGCATTTTTATTGATTGTTTTTTTCCCTTCAGTTTGAAATGCAAAAGTAATATCTTGCTGCTAGAGCATGAATGACAGCAGTGTGACAAAACAAGAGATAACTACATTTACAAGGAGGATGAATGGTTTTTTCATAAGGTAAGACACATTTAGGATATTTCATTTCTTAATCACTGCCCATTGGAAAGAATCCCACCCTTATACAGAACAACATGTATGATTGTGGTTTGTATGTCTGCAAGGTGAGCACTATTATGTAAATCTAATGTAACTGCCTGTAAGCACATTCATTGTCTAGTTTGCAGAATGCATTGTAAGCAAGTTGGCTTTAAACTTTGCGGTAAGTCTTATTGTATTGCAGTTTTACTACCGCTGCTGCGGTGATTCATTTTACAGACAGACAGCATTTAGCTTTGCTCCTGGCTAGCAGTACAGCTGTTAGAACTGTTCAAGTTCATCAGTTCATATCAATGCAAAATCAGTACAGTCAGTTTGTACCACAAACATTTTGCCTGCGGTGAAAGCTACTATGGACAAGGTACGCATCCATTGACTGTAACTATGATCTTTAGAAATAATTATCATCACTACTTGCTCAGTTTAGCAAGAATGCTGTTTCATACCTAATCATGAAGGAGTGGAGGGTTGGTGTTCTAGTACTATATAGATTTCAGTTTGTAGTATGTCCTTACATCTTCATAACACACCTTTATAGCATCATATACATTTAAGGACTTAATGCCCCAGTTTAATTCACTACTTCCTGAAGTCAGCCCAATTGATCCGCTACCGGAGAGATGTAATTATGAAAAACGTGCGAAGAAATTAAGGCTGTGGAAGAAACCCATTCCATCATTTTTAGACAGGTACCAAAGTTGATGTGATGTATTGAACCATGCTGGCATGCATGTACATTTTTCAGAGATCAGCATATATAATTTACCCTTGTAATTGACTCATGCCACAAACATGTGGTAAGGGTGTAATGTTTTTAAAACCATGCACTTGTAACCATGACTTCTCCCATGTATAGAAGCATCTGAGGTCAATTTGTCACAGATCTATTTATTCAATCTTCTATAATGCTTACGCTGATGGAAGATATAATAAGGGTTTTAGAAAAACTTAACCCCAAGGAGTTGAAGTGTTTTTTTTCGCAAATGGCCCATAATCAACTGTGATGTAGTAGGTTATAAAAATGTACCATGCATGTATAGACTTGATAAGCTTATCGATATTCATTGGGTATAGAGCATTTTCTATATGGAGTTGCCATAGATGAGGGGTACAAAGAGAACAGAGCAAATAGTCTTACCTTAGATGTTTTGTACCCAGAGGTGAGCGATTTGAGGAAATCACTATTGCGGAATTATAACGTCTTATCTATCACCTTAAAAAGTTGATGATCTGTTTGATTTCCAACAAGCAACAAATGAAACGTAAAGAAGCGGTCCAGTACTATGTGAAAAACGTAATGACGTATAATGACTGTAGTTTGTATTTGTATAATCAATAAATGCAATGCAATCATTATACAACTGCATGCATTTGTTGTGCTTGTTATCTGGTCTTTTCTCAGTGCAATGATACTCACGTAAACAAAGGGAACAGAGCAAATATGCAAATTAACAAAAGATTGTTACAAGTATTGCAATGATTGTCAGTACGAACACAGATTGAAGAAGCACACGCATACGACGCACGCACAACACACACACACACAACAATTGCAATATGATACTGAAGTAAGTGTTATTTTGTTTGATCTGTGTATTTGGATCCTTATCAGTAAGGGGGATAGTTTATCCCGACGGCGGATAAACTATTCCGGAATAATTTATCAGGACGGATAAAAATTACATTACCCGGAGGATAAATTTTTACGGGGGATAATCTATTTCGTGACGCCGGCAAAGATGTCAGACATAAAACTCCCACGAGCACAGTGTACATAAAGACGATGGAAATTATCCTCTCAGCCTTTCCAAACACTACGGGCAATTTAACCTGTGCTCTCTTATTTCCAATTTGAAGTACACAAGATATAAAAAACATTCTCTCTGAGAAAGTTAGTGATTTGAAGGCAATGGGGGTGTAAAAAGGAAGGGAACAAGGGCTTCAGTGGAGATACAATAATTATTCCTGTTTTTTTATATCTTGCACTATGAAAAAGGTATTGTTATACACTGCTGTACATGTATAACAGTGTGTATATAGACGTTATTGCGTATACGTGTGTATAACGTCTCAATACGCAGTGTTATACACCGTTAATTGATGTTATACACTAGTGTGTAACAGCCCTTTTTACACAGTGTTGTTTCATTCATTTTTCTATTTTATAAGTGACTACTACTTGTACTAGTATACTTTGCAATCCGTACATACTAGTACAATGTTGAAGTAAATACGCCGGATTGTATGATAAAATCCATGCAGCCGTTGTAATTCCCGGGCCATGTTTATTGCCTAGCAACACAATGTTTACAGTTATGTTACATTTGCTGCTGTTCTAGTTCCAAACTCGCGCGCCATACTTTCCCTCTTAGAAGCTCGTTTCTCGTCTGAGTTCAGTTCATAACGCCGCCTCTTAGAAGCTCGCACCGCAACAGAATTCTTTTCCTGTCGCCACCTCTTCAAAGCTCGGTTCGACTCCATATTTGCTATGTACATGTACATGTCACGAGCAGACTGTTCAGCATCAGCATCGTACCGAACTCGGGAGGACTCTAACTCATAGTCTCGATTTAGGAGGTATTCCTCTCTTCGCTTAGCTTTCGTCTTTTGTAGCCGAGAAGGCATTTTGATAAAAACAACTTCGCTAGCTAAAAGTGGTGAGCAAAACTAAAAACACAAATGAAACTCCCGCCAATGTTCCAATCATATACATGTATAACGATACATAATTCTAATTATACGTGAAACATTGTCATGGAAACGCTTTTAATACTCTATATTTTAAAACGATTACGTATATCTTGGCGCGCTAGAACAGCTGCAAATTACGTATACCGGTTACATGCTATATTTATATATATGATACCTGAAGATGTATTGTCAGAAAATTCTACGATTTGGGCGCTCTTTAAAACCTTTCCTATTACGAGTTATACTCACCCATAACGACAACGACCATGGACAAATTACGGTCTGGGAACGAGAACTACGAGCTTTATTGTTCTCTTAAAGTAAACGGTCTGTCAACTTGAACAAAACATGAAAATTATCGTCTTTCCATTGTGGCTCGATAGCAATAAAGAGCTACACAATCAGTTTCTCGGTTCGAATTCGTGAGTAATACGCGGGTCACGTTTTTAAGGCCACTACAATTAGGTACTTCAATATCAATAAATTGCGTTTGCGTGGGCGGAAGCAGGTGATCTATAATACGTCAAAAATTGTGACCGTAATTTCGATTACTCGACGAGTGGCTTAAGAAGACGCGCGCTTTGAAAAGTTGTTTGGAAGGTATTTAACACTTTATTAGTAGATTTCAGAAGAAAAGGGGTTGCACAGTACACTAATGGTGTCTAAATGTTAGCTAGCATACGGCGTTATTTTGTGTGCCTCGTTGATTTCTATGGTGATCTATCGCGATTAGTTATTCCCTAGTTTGTTAAGGCACTAACTTGAGAAAGCGTTTTCCATGTTTACTAGGTCCTAGTCTATATCAGGATACAATTTCATGAGCTTTGGATGGTGCACAAGGATTCATTTATCGCCGCAGGCGTTTACTGTTGGATTGCTATAGCTTTACATAATGTTGCTTAAACTGGTATTTATATGTTATTGCCCTGAGAATTAGACTTGTCTTTTGTATTTTCAATGCACAGACAATCTATTTCTGTTTATGTGGCAAAGAAGTTTGTGATGTTCTATTTAATACACACCGAATCCGTCAAGGCACGCGTTATACATAGAAAATATTATACAGCATGGACCCTCATGTAATTAAAAACAGCTGTATTATCAATATGTGATGGTGCACACACAGCGTATTTTTCAAGACAGTATATTCATGTTAGTATATCCTAGCTATGCATTAACATTGAGAAATGCATTCTATTTGTATTGTTGTTTAGAATGAGGACTGCTAATGATCTGAGGAACCATCTTTTAATGTTCAAAAATGATATTGATGAGCATTACAAATTGCTTGTTCCTGAAATAAGGAATGGATTAGTGCTATACATTAATATTGACCTGGCAAGTCTTAACAAGCAGGAAACAGTGAGGTTGGTTTCAAAGCTGGTACCAAATGATGATGCAAACTTAAAGGCATTATCCCAGTCCATTACACGTTTATTAGCATCAGTGAAGGACATGAAGAAATGTCTTAGTAGAACTTGGGATAACTTAGTATCATTTTTGAATCAGAAATTCACAGTGCCTTTGAACTCATCAAGTACTTTGCATGTATTGTCATTGCCACACTATACTAGTGGTGAAGGTGGACACACCTCATGTCCAGTATCTAACACTTTAATTTCCGATTGTCATAAATGTGCTAACAGAAGAATAGCTCTTAGAAGAATGTTTGCTTCTAAGGTTTCTCTTAAGGCGAAGCTTTTGAATAAGCATAGCACTAACAATAAACGACTAAGTCAAGCCTTAAGTAGGAAGAAAGCAATTGAAGCTGTGATTCGTTCCAAATTAACAGCTGCAAAGAAGGAGATAAATGCAAAAGATACACTCATTAGGAAGTTAAAAAATGATAATGTAGTATTGAAACATGGAAGCAGTCAATCCGAAGTAAGAAGTCTGAGAAGATTGCTGGCTGTTATAAGATCTAAGTTCAGGAAGTTTAAGATATCTCATACACATTTGGTACAAGTATTGAAAAGAGAGAATAATGTATTAAGACATCAAGTGCACAATCTTAAAGCTGATAATGATATACTTCAATCGGAGTACAATTCTGACGTTTTAATGCAAACAGAGCCACAATACATAGACACTAAATCTGATGGGAAATCCTATAGTACATCATGCCGCAAAGCCATTTACTACTGCCTGGAATATCATGTACCCGTAACCTGCATATGCCCCGTTATTGAAGTGATTTTAAATCAAATGGCGGGTTTGAAAGTTACTTCTCTCCCTGAACCATCTACGGTAAGTTGTTTAGCATATGAACTTGGAGTACTAAGTGATTTGCAAGTTGGTGAAATAATGTATAATGGTAATAATATAACACTTTCGTGGGACTCTACAACCATTAATGGAGAACATATAAATGAAGTACATATAAGTGTTTCTTTAGTACCACCAAAATCATATGTGTTAAGCTTAAGATCCCTCGCCGGAGGTACAACTGAAGACTACATGTCTCATATTTGTGATTCCATAAACTCTATTATTACTACATATGCCGCATATCATGGAGTAGACTATCTTCATGCCAAGTCCAGGATTATTAAGCATTTGAAGAACACCCTCAGTGACAGAGTTGCAGTAAATCACTGTGTAGTGCAACAGCTAGAATCGGCATTTGAAGTAGAATTATTAGAACTAAAGTGCAATATTCATCCTCTTGATGGGATTGCAAAGAAGTGTACGAACATTTTAAAGGTATATGACAATCAAAATAATGTTACAAGCGACACATTTGGCAGGGACTGCTGTGCTGTTAATTTTATTATTGCTATGAACAAAATGAGATTTAAGCAAGGAAAGGGAGACCCATCTGGTTTTAAGCAATTTTTACGACAAAATAATATCAAACAAAGTATTATAATTCGGTATGTTGGTAATCGTTTTCACGTACTGTTTCATCTTGCCGGTGTTTTGTATTATCTAAGAACAACGCTAGTGATATATTTGGAAAAAAGTTGTAATAATAATACAACTTTACGAACATCACTGGTGAAAGACTTGAGAAACATTAACATTTTATTACAATTGCGTGCACTTGGAATCATAGGGAAAATGGTCACAGGACCATGGATGCATGAACTATATACTAATTCAGGTATTTCAAACCTTGATAGCATAAACTATATAAAAATGTGTTTAGAGAACCTGAATGCATTAAAAGAAAACCCTTTAATGATGTTGCAGGCAAACACTGATACGTTTGGTGTATCCTTGGATGTAGGTTCTGATGCTGTGTTAAATGAACTTCAAAATTCTGCCACAACTGAGCAAGATAAGTTGGTATTAAACGATATTCTAGTACAGCTACTTGAAGGTGTAATATGTGTAATAAAGAAACAGTTGCATGACTACCTAGAAGGTACGTTAACGAATCTATCACCATCCATTGTCCATCAAGCATCATCAGCACCAGTCCACAATATGTTTGCTGAACATACCCTTGGCATGGCTGACTACCTTTATAGAAAAGCTTCTAACATTAAAGTAGGGTTCCTTGATGGAAAAGTGAAATGTAAAATTAATGGAACAATGCAGTGGCTGTGTGCACATTCTCAGGACAAGCAAGAAGATATAGTCAAATTTTGCATCAGACAAGGTCAGAGAGTGAAGTTAGTTAATAAACAACATGAACACAATGTTTCTATATTACAAGATCAGAGAATTAAAGTTAAGATTCAAAAGAAGGAGAACAGTTTAAGGAGGAAGATAGAAAAGAAGTTGCAATGTGTTGCAGAAAAGGAATTAGATTTATCAAATGAGTTTCAAGATATTTCAGAGTGTAAAAAGAATGTAATATTAAGCGTTTTATCAAATGAGTCTGTTTTGAATGGTTTGTATTTTGAACAGCTGTGGTACGTTGATAACCAGAATGTGCTTTACAATGGACACATCATATGTGTAAAGCAATCCAAGAAGTCTCAAGTTCCTAAAGTAGTTATTACATACTGGAAGAATGATGAATGCGAAGAAGAAGGAGATAATGTTACATTAACATTATACGGGCTATTAGCTGATTATATCATGGGAGACCTAAATTTAGATGTAATGTTAACTTAACCTTATTAACCTTGAAAAGTGTATATATCTTCTATTTTATGCAATTATGGCATCAATATCTTGAATACTTTCACGGGAACTGCATGGAGAAGTCAAGCGGTCACAGTTTTTTATATCGCGGTCCATTGACATTGCATACATTGTTAGTTACCAGTGACGCAATGTTTGAAATGCTATAACTTTTGAAGTAGCAAACTGATTTCCGTGGCAAAAGCATATTTTTGATGCATTTAATTTGCTCTGTTAGGCTATGTATAAAAGTTTAAGTTATATAAATTTTCAAAAATTTATTGAAGTACCTACTACAATAAGATTCCTTGTTTCCCATTTCCCGCCCGCCCCCTTATTTGGTACCGCATGTTTTCATTCATTATTAGATCACGTGTTCATTATATTAATCATAGACATCAAAAGTGGCTTTCTTGAACGTATCTGTTTCGTGTTTGTCTAGAAAAACTACTTTACTTCCTTGGCATATTGAAGCAGAGCACTCCTTTTACGAGTTTTTCGAAGATTCTATTCGACCATGTCTTCCAAGCACATCTATCGAGTCCTGGATAGATTTAGTTAAAGCGGATCGAGGTGGGAACCAGTATAGATAATAGAATAAAGGGATTGGAAGAAACGGTATGTTACTATGTACATTTACGTGCGTGACGTCACGTTCCGTTACATGACCGTGCTTCGCATTGAGTGGGCGTGTGAGCTGTTGAGCATCCTTCCGGTGTCACAGGCATGTGGGTCCCCCCCCCATTTTGGGTCCGGGGGGACCCATATGCCTAGGCAACTGGGTCCCCCCCCGGACCCAAATGCCTAGGCATATGGGTCCGGGTAATTATTTGAACATCCAGGCATCTTGGTCCGGGTAGGGGGCGGAGGGGGGGGACCGAGTTTCCTGATGCATTTTTTTTATTCACCGATACCGACCAGGTTTTAATTGATACGATAGACACATTTGATGCTTCTTTCTCAATGGTAAGCCAGCGTCTGTCAGCCGTTATACACTTTGTAACGCAACATACAAAAAAACGATCGCCATATAATATATATATGTATGTATGTGCCTTGCAGACAATGGGTCATGACAATATGTGGTTCAAGTAATACACAACTGTTTCTTCATAGCTCATCTCAGCATACAGGAATTTTATTAATGCAGCCATCAGCTATAGAAATAAAGGAATAGTGCTGATAACATTTGAATAATAACATAAACTGTCATACTTCTGGATAAAGAACATCCCAGGCTAAGGTTAATGCTTGTATCCCTTTGTTGCCTTCATCAATGCTGATTCCATACATAAAGTGCTTCACTGCTTCAACCTAAAATTGATCATATTTTAGTTGTACAATTTTATTTTCTACATCAACATACCACATCAATATCCTTGATAGGCCACACATGTAGGATGTGCCTTAAGCTTCTGTAGTCAGGTGACTTAATATGCTGACAGACAAGTGGAAAAGCCTTAGAAATCTTCTCCTCACTCAACCTGATGTAGACTGATTTAAAGAATGATGCCACTGTACTCTTGCAAATCTTTCGAAGATGGGCCTTTATAAAAAAAAGTTGCAATGGTAATACATACATCAAACACCTAATTGTTAACAGCTAACCTCACTCTCATGGCAAATGTTGACCAGTGCATCAAAAGAAACGTTATTTTCACTGGGAAATATTTGGATTGTTTCATGAATAAGTACAAGGGGACAAATTATTACATTTACCTATCCACATACAAAGGAATGGGCTTTATCCATAATTTAAGTTTCTTCGCTTCTTTCTCATAAGTACACATAAGAGGCAGAGGTTCAATAGGGCTAACATCCAAGATAGGTTTTGATTGAAACTTTGGAAGCAGGTCTTTGTAACTATAGCAACCATCTGAGGTGTATGTACAATTTTATTCTTCAGCACTTACACTTGATTTACACTACCTCCAGCTAGCTCATCACTAGCACTACAGTGTACCCTTTTTGGTGCAAACACAGTCTGGTTAGAAGAAAGCAATCTGGTATTGCTCATATATGATGCAATCATTTCTTGCTTTACCTTTTCAAGATGAACTTTTATGTCTTGTGACAGACTATCTTTGCAATCTTCCAAAACTATCTTCACTATATTGCTGCTTACAGAGGAACTAAATACACATAAGAGGCAATATAATTGCAGGGTCAGCATAAGTTACTACTATAATCACCTTTCAACAAGTGTTGCAGCTAACCATGAGCGCATTGCTGCGCTTGATGTCTGTAGGCTTGTATTAATTAATAATGCTAATCAAGTTTTCGGAAACTTACTTCAAAAGACAGTGTTTGATTATTTGCTATGCAGTCTGCAAACTAAAATTGAAACCAATTCAGTTATATGTTCTATGTACATGCAGTTAGTTATGCAGTACCTTACAAATAAAAACTCCACAGTCTGAGGAACCCCTCTGTTGCAGTTTTGGGTCCTAACATTAGCCACAAAATACACATTAATTGAACAAAAAAATACACAGCTTACGGTGAACTTTTCAAATCGCCATTTCATCATATCCACACTATCAGAGTACTGATTGAAATACTCTTGCCTTATAAAATTGCTTTAATATACATAATTATTATTACATGAAAATCATTATATATGACTGCACCTTATAAGAGCTGTAGCATTCCCTTGAATGGTGTCATAAAATGAATCATACACAGAGACTGACTGCTTTGATATATCAATCACCTACATGTATATATGAATATGAAGCTATAACATCAAATTTGAATGTTATACTATAATTACCACAAGAAACCAGTGTCCAGGGATATGGCAGGGCATAAAGACATACTTGAAATCAAACATTCCTTCGTTCTGCACACAATTTCACACAGAAGATTTCAGTTTAAGTGACTTTTATCTGTATGTACCTTGAATGGCGAAGTGTACTTATCTCTTGACAACATTGTGAAGACAAACGAACTAAGGCACTTTATCTGGCTTCCAAAAGCCATGGCCTGCTATTTAAAAGAAGTATGATGATGCAGCTATAATACACTATTTAGCATACTGCTGAATGGTTACTCTCAAGCACATGGAAGAAATAGTTGATTACCTAAAAGGTGAACTCAGTCAAGTAACTGTAGTGTTAAACAGTATTGCTTAACTTCATCTCCTATTTGAGATCCCTGCAATACATCTTTAAACTCATTTGTTGTAACACAATGTCTTCCTTGAGTATCCTTTATCATAATATCTGAATAAGATACAAAACATTTGTGTGTCATATTTAATTTGTATCCATCTAATGATGCTCTCATTATACCTGTACATGAAATTAATAACGTTATGGCGTTAAATTACACTAATACCTGAATTATTACCTAAGCTCTGAGTGGTATTTCTACACGGAGCCTTCATAACTGTGCTCTGCAGATCAATAGGTGCTAGACTGAAATAATGGTGCCCCATTTGACATCCAAGCAATAATATAGGTCCATCACTAGACTCATCTGGATACAACCAAATAATACATCTGTCTGGATTGCTAGTGTCAGTAATGACACATATAACAACACGCATCATTGAAGCAACAACTTGCAGCTCAAGGTGATTTCCCCACGTCCCAGGCTGTGACATTTCAGTTAAGTAGTCTTTCCATGATGATGTAGTAATGAAATGTGACAAATGTGTTCCATCTGACTACAGTAGTTTAAATAGGCAATGATATCAACTTATTTGTACACAGCAAGAAGTTAACTTACAGTGTAAGAATTATGGGCCATGAACTCAACCACTTCCTTCCGTAATACATTGTGTCGTTTTCGTGTGATTTTCAACCGAACCAGTTGGTCACAAACAGCAGAAAAAAGACAGTTTCCATCTCCAAGGACATTGCATCGTAGTTTTAGGCCATAATGTTCAATGTTTTGCAGCATAATGGTACGTCTTTCAGTCTCATTGCCACTATGAGGCTCATTCGTCAGCTGGTACAATGTAGGTGAGCACAGCTCTTTCCCTTTTACAATTGTATATACATTATACATGTACCATATATTTATTTTTTAAAATACTAACTTAGATCTTGAGACTCAGTAGTGTGGTAAGAGCATCCACCTTTTTCCTTGTGAGAACCAGAACGTCCTGTGGAGCTTGCTTTTCCCTTTTCTGCTTCATTACCATCTGTCAAATCAGAACTTCTTGTATCACCTGTGGAGCCTCCTTTTCCCTTTTCTACTTCCAAACCATCTGTCAATTTAGAACTTCTTGTATCACCTGTGGACCCTCACTTGTCTATTTCCATACCATCTGCCAAATCAGAACTTCCTGTTTCACCAGTGGGGCCTCCCTTGTCTACTTCCATACCATCTGTCAAAGCAGAAATCCCTGTACAGGGAAAAGGAAAGAGATGTAATGATTTCTGGCTGCCAAATCAACTAGGGAGACACACATTGTTTATGTCTATATTTTCATGCTTAGGGTAGAACGAATTACCCCACATGCATTAGTAAACTTTGATGCTTCATTATGTAATATGGATATCAGTTTACTTTCTGGGTCCATGGAGCTGGAATTGGATGCAGTAGCTTTGTATATCTTGATGTTTCTGATTGATTGCTTCAATTTAAGAATACATCCTTTCTTATTTTTAAGGGTCACCTTTATATGTAGAGAACAATAAAAAAAAATACCTGTCCCTTTGTTGATATTGTTTCA
Source organism: Spongilla lacustris (assembly GCA_949361645.1). NCBI lineage: Eukaryota > Metazoa > Porifera > Demospongiae > Spongillida > Spongillidae > Spongilla > Spongilla lacustris. Next base: position 10,177,498 of record OX442415.1, read on the forward strand.
ACCGTATATGGCCCCAGATATCTTCTATCTAACTTATTTCCTTTTCTGCCAGCCTGCCTCCTGTTTCTTAAAAGTACAAGATCCCCAACTTTTATAGTGGATGCTGTCTTCCCAGCTGCATGACGTTTCCTATGCAAAACAACTTGTTTCGTCTGTGCAATTGTGATGTTTTCTTTAGCCTGCCATGATTAAAAGTGTATACAATTAGTCAGAAATGCAAATAAAAACTTTTACCTTTATTGTCAACTTAGCCCTGTTTTCTTGTAGTTGCTTGTAAAATGCTTCAAGAGCAGTCTCATTCAAGCTGGATACAGTCCTGTGAACTTGCATTACATGTTCAAGAGGAAAGGTGACTTTTCTTCCAAATGCAACTTCATAAGGTGAATATTTTCTAGATGCCTGGACTGATGTACGAATTGCAAATAAGACAGATTCTAAAGCCTGATCCCATTTATCACATTGGTCATCAACAACTTTCTGCAATGATCTGTGATACATGCATGTGTATAAGATGAATAGTAGTTATGACTGTGCAAAGATATTATCTAACCAGATTATAGTCTGATTCATCCTTTCACATAACCCATTGGATTGTGGATGATATGCTGATGTAATCCTGTGGTCCATTTTGAATGTTTTGCATAGAACATCAACAATTTACATGTCATTGAAAAATATCCAGCCATGAATTATGTATTTGTTTGAATTTGTACCTGGTTAACGAATTCCCGTCCTTGGTCAGTAATAATATCACCAGCCCCATAGCGGCAGTACAAGGAGTACAAAAAATTTGCAACACTGGTGGCATTCTTGTTTGGCAGTGCACATGCTTCAGGCCACTTTGAGAAATAGTCAGTTGCTACAACAATGTAGCGGTTTCCACACGTTGTTAGGTGTAGTGGTCCTATGATATCAACCCCCCATAAGTTCCATAACCCAGTCACAGGAATTGGCTGCAAATCCAAACTAGGGCTTTTAATTGATGGGTTTGTTCTTTGGCAAGAATCACATTCTGATATCTGCCACCGAGAATTACATTAAAAAAAAAAAACCAGCAATAAGGATAATCGCGTACATTAATAAGCCTTATAAATGAACTAACCCATCGGCGAATATCGATCGACATATTTGGCCAGTAGTAGGTTTTCATTTTCCCCTCCGTACGGTCTCTTCCTTGGTGACCACCACTTGCCGAAGCATGGCATTCATCAAAGGCTCTCCTTCTATCTGTAATGTCCAACAACACAATCTTCTCGCAATGTAGCTTCTTTTTTTTGTACAGCATCACCCCTTCGCGGATAACAAAATCCTTAGACCTTTTGCGAATCAGGCGCTTCAAATCCTCTGTAGCACTGGAAGGATATGAGCCATCCATTAGATAGTTCTGGACGTTGTACAGGTTTTCGTCGCAGGTGACCTGTCGATCGCGATGCATTTTCAAGACACGTGCTCAAGTTGCTAGGATACTTTCTTCAGCGCATGCGCTCAGGTAATACTATATCTATCATATATGCCTTCTCTGTTCAGTATTTATATAAATATAGTTTTTGTTGACAGGCAGCTGGGTCCGGGGGGGACCAGGCTGCCTAGGCATTTGGGTCCGGGATAATTAATTTTGAACATCTAGGCATCTCGGTCCGGGGGGACTCAGATGCCTAGGCAACTGGGTCCGGGGGGGACCCAGTTGCCTAGGCATATGGGTCCCCCCGGACCCAAAATGGGGGGGGACCCACATGCCTGTGACACCGGTCCGTAAAGAGCTTCTTTAGTTTCGTTTAACTTTTTACTGTGTGAGGGCAACCTTTTTCTAAATATAAAAGACGTTGCATAACGTGTAGGTTGTGGTTTGTGTTTGATACATGTATCAATTATAATAATGAATAATGAATAATGAACCGCCCGCCCGCATGCCTCGTATGTCATATTGAAATGGGAAACAAGGAATCTTATTGGTGTGGCCTAAAATGATACGGCACAAATCCTATATGAGAGGTACTGCCGTAACACTCGATGTGGCTACATGGAACTAACAGAAAAAAAAGTGTGTTCCGCTCAAACTTGGTATCTACATGTAGTCCAATGTATGTCAGTCGTTCCCAGACCTACTTACGTATGCATAGGGGGATTCTTCGTGCCAAATTAAAGCTATATTATTAGGACCCACGGTAGTGGGTCCTATGTAGGATTGGCTTTGGTGGGCGTGGTTTTCGATCGAGCGTTTTAAAACGGTAACGAAGCATCACAAACATGGCAGATATGCACATATAACGTGAGCTCGCTAAACAGTGCGGCTTACGTGGAGTGACAAGCCGGTACCAAAATTCCGGCAATTAATATTTGTTCTTAGTCTTCCGTTCATCACGTATAACTCGCGACAGGAACGTCGTAAGAAGACGAGATTAGCTTCAAAAAGTTGCATTTTATTTCCAAACGTGCCCTTTCATACAAATAAGACCTACAGTTGTTAGCTGGTGATGAAATGCCGTGAAATGACCCAAGCTGGTGCAATTCATTATCGGTGAAAATTCTAGGTTGCCTAGCAGTATGCAATTTGACGTGACATACGCTTCTTAATTTACTGTTGCCATGCAGGCTACGCACACGTACGCTGCTGCAGACACGTTTACAACAGGCGGTTCTAATTCAACAAAGGACCAAGCCAAAGAAAACGGCTCGTTAGCAAGGAGAACTGATATCCGAAGAACAATGGTACTGAGGCCTATCAATAAAATAAAAAAGAGGCCTATATACTCAGACTACACATACATGTAAGAGGTTTCTATACATCGCAACGAATACACTAAGCCTTATATTATATTGAACACTTCTGGCAGAGACAAAAAAAATTAGGGGATCATGCAAGTAAATCAAAAACTTCTCTATCGAGAAATTGATTGGTGGTATGTAGGATTGGTGGTGCAAAAAGCAAGGAAACAAGGTACAGTATGTTAAAGTGAACATGAGGTTTGGTAGGATCCTACAACTATAACAGTCCTATACATTTGCAAATAGGCTTCTTCATTTGCAAATTCAGGACTGTGAGTTGTAGGATCCTACCAAACCTCACTTTAAAATACTGTACCTGGTTTCCTACATACCACCAATCACTTTCTCGATAGAGAAGTTTTTGATTTATACTTGTAAATATACTCATGCACGCGCGCAATCAGAATATCTCAATGAGACAATGGGGTCTTCCCAAGTTATAATCGTATAGGTTTGATATCACTTTGAGCAGGAACATTGAAATTACCTCAATATCGTTTAGACTACATGGTAGGTGTATAAAAATAACAATAATTATACACATGTGTATACAATATTAATATATCATATCCGTATATATGGCCAATGCATGACTCAGGTCAATCGCATGCATCTCACGCGCGAATTGAGCACGAAATTATAATTTGCACGTGCAGTTTGTATAGCCAATTATGAAATTATATAACGGATATAAATCAACGAACAACAAGTCAATCTCTACTGCAGTGATAATAGGAATCATGGCACGAATTTATAAAAGTATTCCACGCAATTATAATCTCGGTTACAATTTTTATATGTCAGCTTAAATTGATTTTAGAATGCAGTTGTACTGCCAGCTGCCTGGCTAGTCGTGACGGGCCCTGCCCCATAGTACAACCCTGCAATTAAACTGCCGGCTAAATTGACGGCTAGGTTAGAGAGCCTTCAGATTATTGAGATGGCCGAACTGATGCTTGAAGCCTGGGTGCTCGAGGGGCACGCGGCTCCCACCGACGGCTTTGGCAAACATATAGAGGGCACGGTTGGATGCGGCTGGAAACTAATTCAACAATTAGATCATTTACGGTATTACCACATATTTCTAAACTGATGGCTCATTATAGACATCTTATGTTTAAAAGCAAACCATGACTCACCAGAACTAGCAAATCAAAAAGTGAAAACAAACTCAAACTCTTTTCCTGTCATGTCCATTCGATGCGCACAATTGAAATTCCACATAGATAGCATGCGCATACCGTTTTGCAAGGTCACGCGATACACATTTAGAAGGCATATCCAGAAATTAATTTTTTGTCTTGATTTTAGTTCAAGAATGGTTAATGGAATCATTTTTTGAAGTACATAGCTCATGATCAGACCGATGTATAGGACATTTTACAAGTGTTTAAAATTCTATTTGAAATAAAAAGCAAGATGACCGCCTATGTATGTGGGTTGTTTTTCCTAGGCGGTCATCTTGCTTTTTATTTCAAATTGAATTTTAAACACTTGTAAAATGTCCTATAAATCGGTCTGATCATGAGCTATGTACTTCAAAAAATAATTCCATTAACCATTCTTGAACAAAAATCAAGACAAAAAATGAATTTCTACCGCGCATAATTTATTCATCAAAATATGTCATTGCGTAATGCCTTGCGTCATCTGCCAGAATTATTCAACTAATATTGATATTAATTGAACAAAATGGTGAATAAATATATGCATAGTAAGTTAATGATGCTGAAGGTATTCTATACCAATAGGCCGTTAATGACCGGACAATGTGGGGGGGGGGGGGGGGGGGGGGAGGAGGCCGAGAGCGTTTCGAACCCGATATGAAAGAGCGAGGGAGAGCCCGATATGGTTACTGCCAGCTTCTGGCCTGATACAAAAGGGCATTGGTGTAGTTTAGGTGGAAATCAATTATTCATAGATATTTCGATGGTTTCTGGTTTCCCACATGTCTCCTCATTAATTATTCATTACCTCCAGTTAATAATTTTTTACACCGCATAATTGGGCGCGCATTTTTTTTTACCTTTCCCTAGCCCTGGCCTCCCTTACACCGTTCAACCATAAAGCGGTAAAGCTATATCCACGTGCTCAACGCTAGGTGGACGCATAGCCCAACCTTTGCATTTAACTAGCTCAGCGATCTGCAGGCTAAGGCAGGGGGGGGGGGGGGGGGTTACGACGTCGGACGTACACTGATAACTTACATATGGTCTCATAACTTCATGCATGTCTGTATCGACGTCACACACGTATCAACCTACGCAACCTAGCGCTACCGGAACAAAGAGATATCCGGTGTTACTACGAACCTCCGTAAATTGCAAATCATTTGTCCTTCAATTACGCAATGCCCAATCAAAAATTGGGGGCCAGAGCCATAGAGATGTGGAAACAGTGTTCCCCCCCCCCCCCCCCCCCCCCCCCCCCCCCCCACCCCCGGGCACCTTGATCTCTAAGACTCTGTCCCCCGTTTAAAAATTTAGACCGTGGGTCTTTGAGCGCGCCATCAGAATAACATACAATCACAGCTACAAGCTATCCTACGCGCAATACCGGCTTCAATATCGTACGTGAAGACTTGAGCATACATGTGGGGGTGGGGGTGCTGTTTAACTAAATTAAATAACGAATGATTTGCAATTTACGGAGGTTCGTATTAGTAACACCGAATATCCATAGGCGGGGGGCCAGGCGGCCTTGGTCCCGCCCCCCTCCCCGGGCTATGGCGCCCCCTTCCTCCCACCTCCAATCCCTAAAACGATCGTTAAATGACTACAATACAAAGATATAAGACTTAAGAGTACATATGTATAATTTAGCTTCTAGCGCTCACTCGGATGCAACAATCCAGAGTCAAACGGTTACGCGCGTATACTAAGTATAATATGCCACGCCCCCTTTTGGCGCCCCTCATTTGCTTGGCCCCTCCCCTCGATAGATGCTGGGATATCTCTTTGTTCCGGTAGCGCTAGGTTGCGTAGGTTGATATGTGTGTGACGTCGGTACAGATATGAAGTTGTGAGACCGTATGTAAGTTATCAGTGTACGTCCTACGTCGTAACCCCCCCCCCCCCCCCCCCCCCCCCCCCCCCCGCTCCGCCCCATGCCTTAGCCTGCAGATCGCTGAGCTAGTTAAATGCAAAGGTTGGGCTATGCGTCCACCTAGCGTTGAGCACGTGGATATAGCTTTACCGCTTTATGGTTGAACGGTGTAAGGGAGGCCAGGGCTAGGGAAAGGTAAAAAAAAAAAAATGCGCGCCCAATTATGCGGTGTAAAAAAATTATTCCTTTCATATATATGTGAACTGTAAATTTTAATAAATTGCATTGATATTCAACTGGAGGTAATGAAAATTAATGAGGAGACATGTGGGAAACCAGAAACCATCGAAATATCTATGAATAATTGCTTTCCACCTAAACTACACCAATGCCTGTCTTGTTGTTACAGGAAGTCAGGGATAGTACCGTACATACAAATGGTATACGCCGTCATTGCTAGATGCCTGGTTATGTTCTTTATACTCTTATCCTTGTCCTAGGTCATTTGCTTCAAGTTACGCAAACTACAAAGGCTCGCAGGGAGAGGCTTGGCTTTGTGTTTTATTAATGCTGTACAAATATAATAATCAATAAACATTTTGTTAACTAAATATGAAGTTAAAGGGCACGGCTGTTTCGAGATGGACATTAGGTTTTTTAATTAGAAATGTATTACATTTACGGTACTCTTAGTGTTCCGACGAATGAAGGAGCTCATTAAAATGTGGTTTATGTTCTAAAATCTATTTTGATCACAAAAAGCTATCAATAAATAATGCTATTACATTAAGCTTTTCTACATTCATTTCCGTACTGGATAAGATATGTGCGCACTGTCGAGACGTGTTATTTCCCTGCCTACTAACTCCGCGCAGGTAACGGTCATATTATGGCTTACTTTGAAACGCTCGAACGACAACCAATTTTTCTCGAAAAAACGCCTGACTGTTGGGCATGAAACTTACCTTTCCGTAAAGAGGAATCATTGCACATTCTATACGTGTATAGTTCATGCTTAGACACATTTTCTGGTGAGAGAACAAAACGGTTACTTTTAGTTTGTTTAGTCATGAATAATTGAAGTCACGTGAATGAACAGTACAGCAATGGATGTTCCGCAATGCCAAAGTACACCTTTTATGCAGCGTATGTGGAGACAGATGATAAAAAAAACCTCTGCTGGTCATCAAGAGACAACATATAGCAGTGCTACCTTTTTAGTGAAGCTCAGGACATGTTTTCAAACTGAAAATGGTAAAGCTATACAATTGGTCCCTACCACCACTTGACTCCCATTATACCATCATGCACCACGAAAGTTCCATGCAGTATGGCCTAATCATCTCTTGTATGTTTGCGGGCCAACCTGGCCCAATGACCTGAGCCAGCATCTGCTATTCTTCATCACAGGCAGCTGCTTGCTTCACTTCTTCCATCTATTGATCTGATACTCAAACATAATGTGCTCTTCTATTACATTCATCTCCTTTGTTACCAGTTTAAACACTTCATAATTTCCCAACACTTCTGCTTCTGCACTTCCAGCTGGCAACTTTGACAGTGTATCTGCTATCAGCTCTTGCTCTCCCAGACAATAAATTACTTCCAGGTTGTGCCTTTCTCAGGGATGTTAAGGCAGCCTACACAAGAAAACATATTTACATGATGTTGACAATATGTCGACAAGTATGTTCATGATTACATCATTATGACATAGTGCAAATCACTGTTTATTCAAGCATTGCGATCGTACGGAAGATAATTTTGTAAAGCATTCATACCTATTGTCATGCTAGGGTATTCTAGCGCTTAGATTTCGTATATGACGCATAGAAGTGTTGGCTTGACAATATAAAAGTTGCAGCTGTCGAGCGGGAAAGTTCAGTTACGTCATATTTTATCGCCTTAAGAGGGTCGTTTGTGAAAAGCAAAACGGCGCTGATGAAGACGAGGGCGGATAAGAGGACTTTTGTGCTTGGTATGTTACACGATGTTTCTATTGCTCATATACGCTTAGGATGTGATTGGAACGTACTTGGTTCGCTAAATATAGTCGTGTTTATGTAAATACGCCGCCATTTTGAAAAAAAATACTACGCAGGATTGCTACGAAGGCTGAAGTACATCTTACACAACCTAAGCGTAACTTTGTCCAGCGTGTAGGGTTCTAACATAATATGGCATTTATTGCTTGATCCGTGCATTGCTTTGTCACCGCCACTATCGCTCGATGGCTAATTGTTACCAATACGTACGCTTGCAAGTAAACCTGAACAATCGAACAACACGATTAGGTGGATATATATATATAGCATTCTTAAGCCAACATGTTATATGGCTTTTACACTTTATGAAAGGTTAAATATGTACGGTCTGGGTACGAGACACGCGTAGGCTGCCTTAACACCCCTGAGTTGCAATTGATGCAACATTTGCTGTAATAGCCATGGTGCCGAGAGTAAATAACTTCTAGAGCTTGTAGCTATATACATGTACTGTATGATAGTGTGATGTGATATTTACCTTGATTGTATTCTTATCTCTCACACGTATATGTCACAGAGCACACACATAGTAGGCAAGGCCTTCAGAGCACACATCTAGTAGGGAAGCCTTCAGAGCACATACCAAGTAGCCAAGGACTGCAGAGCACACACCTAGTAGGAAAAGCCTTCAGAGCACACACCCAGTAGCCAAGGCCTTCAGAGCACACACCTAGTAGGAAAGGCCTTCAGAGCACACACCCAGTAGCCAAGGCCTACTGAGCACACACCAAGTAGGCACTTGGCCTGCAGAGCAAAAACCCAGCATAGTACACACCTAGTAGGCAAGGCCTGTAGAGCATACATGGTTCAGTAGGCAATTTAAGGCCTGCTGGCTATGGCATTTCTCATCTTTTACAGCCACTGAGGCCCAAATTTTTTTGCAATACAAGATTTTTTTCAGCTACTCTGACTTTGCATATACTGGAAATGCACATCATTGAGTGGATGAGTACATACAATGCTGGACTTGGACTAATGGGAGAACAAGGCACTGAAGCCATACATGCCCATTTCAAACAAGTTGTATAGGACCAAACAAAGTGCAGTGGCTATAAAATGCATCATGCAAGAGCATCACCTGAGTGTGTGTCCTACAGTACTCTTAATGCCAATAAGAACGATAAAAAGAAAGCACGAAGACTAGAACTGAACCTTGTTAAGATATACTCATGGCATTGATTTCATTTAATGTTACGATAGTACGCTGAATACCGGTAGATTCATCCGTGAATCAATGAAGCGCTCCGCCATGTTAACAATAACTGCCATATTCAGAGCCTTCGTACGTCTCACAGAAAATGTGTCTAACAACAGAGATAGTAAGAATACGTAGAGGCAACACTGTTGTATACTCTCATATAAGTTTATAGATCACTTGTCAGGCAAAAAAAAGAAAAAACATTTTTCGAAGATAATAACTCCAGATGGAGCGCTATCAGTCCAGGCTCGATATCGTGGCCTACGTGCACACAAATACCATAACGCTGGTATGTCTGTAATCCTTGAAGGATGCTAAACCCATATTTTCATGTGTATAAAGCTTACCTTAAACGGATTGTACAAGAGAGCCCACATTCCAATGCTATGCTATAATGAGGTCTCCATTAAATCTTCTATCGCCAAGTATGGGGACGAGACCTAATGTCCATCTTTTCAATGCAATGAAACACCCGTGAGGGCTGGGCTATACTTATTAACTCATATAATGTTTATAATTGTAAATTAACGACACATTTGTATGACAACGGCTGTGGGGACGAGACGTTATCACGATGTAATAACGTAAGCTCACTGGATTGTTCACGTAATCGCGCGGATGAATGTCACGGCCCGCAATACTGTTCGTGAGTAATCGGTCCGAATGCGGGTAGGTGAGCCTGAAACCAACGTAATCCGTCACTACAGGGTTACAAATTATTTTACGTCGAATTGCTGTGTGTGTGTATGTGTATGCATGTATGTATGTATGTATGTGTGTGTGTGTGTGTGTGTGTGTGTGTGTGTGTGTGTGTGTGTGTGTGTATGCATGTATGTATGTATGTATGTATGTATGTATGTGTTCTCAAACTACGTGTTATACTTGTATAATGCGATGGCATATTATTATTATTATGTATGTATGTATGTATCTATTTACATCAGTACATGTATGTCTGAGTATGTACATGCATATGTATGCTTGTGTATAAAAATTTTCAAAGCTCATTGGACCATGCATGGGAAATACAGCCGCCCCATATGTGTATATCACATTTGAATGCATCAGATGGAGAGAAAATGCATCCAGTATGAAAATGGGAGTCGGAGAGTACATGTACCTATTTTATTGGTATAAGGTGATAAGTAAATTTAACTCCTTTGCTGCTGGCAGAACACGCAAGGGGTGAATGACATGAAAACTAAGTTGTTTGTTAAAAACCAGAACAGAATAATACTTGTGTGTGCATGTGTGTGCGTGTATGTGCAAATGTGTGTACAAGTTCCTTTGTGTGTGTTTAAGTGTTTGCATGTTGTGTAAAACACTGAACTTAAGGCTACATGTGAAGCCACACACAGTTTACATTGACATGCTTATCATTCGCGTCTTCTATCCAGGTCCAAGTCCTGTGCGTAGGACCAATATTTGAAAATTAATTATAAATAAAAATTCAGTTTTTTTGGAATCCATTTCTCTACTGTTGTTTGATGTGTCTGTCATGCTAAATTTACCAATTGTCAATCTATTTTTTAAATCACACCCTTGGTTACACGATGCAGAAACGGTTCATAAAAATGCATTATGTAATTGTCACATAAAAAAGTACAACAAGTATCACTTCTTAAAAATGTTTTTTGAAGCATGATGTGCATGTGGTCTACTTTATACATTCTACAGCAGTGTTTGTAATGTGATATAGACAGCAAGTGTTCTGAATAGACCTTCAAACCCTTTGTGGAGGGTGAATACTAATTCCTTAACTGAACTTCCTGTCATAGTACAGCACCCGTGGGATATGGGGTCAAGGGATGTAGTGTGTATTTCTATATGTATGTATGTGTTTGGAGTGGAAATAAAGAGATTGTCAGTTGCATAGAATCGTATTACATTGGTAGCAGAGAATGGTTGATCGTCACATAAGTGTTCCTGGTCGTTTTACCGGAGGAGACTTCAGTGAGTGGATTCAGCGTTTCGAGATTTGCTCAGCGGCAAACGAATGGGATGAAGATGCAATGGCGCGGAAGCTACCAACACTGCTGGAGAAAGAAGCGTTGGTATGCTGGCTCGACATTCCTGCAGAGACTAAAAAGATTTTCAAGGATGTGAAGCGGCTACTGATAGAGACGTTGAGGCCTAGCGGATTCGTCGCTTTCGCCGAATTCCAAGCACGGAAGCTACGCCCTGGAGAAACAGCACTGCTGTATGTGCATGAATTGAAGCGCCTACTGGAAGATGCAATGCCTAATCTTGATGCGGATAGTCAGGACAGGATCTTGTTCCAGCAGCTATTAGCTGGACTCCCTGATGACTGCAGTCGCGCGCTAAGGGCAATACCGGAAATAAAAACTACAGTGTCTCGAGCTCGACTGCTCATGACGGTTTCGCACCAAGCAAGCGTGCCCACAGTAGCGTCCGTAAACGCTGGAAAAGATTCACAGACAGCAGCTATCGACACCCTTCAAGGCCATGTTAGGCACCACACAGAACAGATGCCATCGCTAGTAGACAGGCTAGACGGTTTAAGCGTTGCTGCAGTGGCACGGCCTCGATCCTCTGATGGAAGGCCTATCCTGAGGTGCTTCAAGTGTCATAGAACGGGCCACATATCAAGGAACTGTCGCCAACAACAGGTGACGTGTTACAATTGCGACCGGCCTGGTCATATTTCTCGCAACTGTAGGCAACAGCCGTCGGAAAACGGTATCGGGATGGTTGCAAGGGCTCCAGCACATCCCGACCGTTATTGAAGCCCCATGCAGGAATACATTACGGCTGCAATGACAGACAAGGTAACTATCATTAACGGAAAGCTGGAAGGAAACGACGTCCGAATTATGCTGGATTCTGGTTCTTCTGTTTCGCTTATTGACAAAGGCTCGTTACCAAAACAGTGTATCGTGAGCGGACAAGTGCCCCTTCTACAGACGGCTGACGGACATAGACTGACTGTCATTGGAACAATTCAAGCACAACTGCAGTTAGAACAATTTAGCACCAATCACGAGTTCCTGGTGACCAACAGCTTAATAACGCCTGTAATACTTGGTATAGACTTCCTATCCAAGCACAAGGTACGACTGGACTACAGCACAGACCCCGTAAGCATTCATGTTGGAGGTTTAGCTGTCCCGTCCAACAAATCGGCAAGAGGAGATGCTTCAAATGCAACACCAAGCTGTATGTATGTCGGTTCAACTGCAAGTGGTGAAAGTGATGAAGCGGAGGAAATTGCTGTTCCTAAGTTTGGAGAGGAGGTGGAGTATGATATTCCACCGACACCCGCAGAGCTAAGAGATCTGGTGAAGAGGTTTGAGGTACTATTTTCTACAGTACCTGGATCAACAACAGCAGCTTATCACACCATACCCACAGCTGACCATCCACCAGTGCGAGTTCCACCCAGAAGAGTACCAGCTCACTACAGGACTGAAGTCGAGCGTCAACTAACAGAAATGCTGGATCGCAATATCATAAGAGTTAGCAGCAACCCATGGCTCGCTCCAGCTGTATATGTCCCAAAGAAGTCTGGTGAGATCAGGATCTGCATTGATTATAGGGAACTGAATAAGCAGACAGTAAAAGATGCTTACCAGCTGCCGTTACCAGACGAAGTCCAAGACCGACTCTCGGGATCCAAAGTGTTCTCGAAGCTCGACCTACATTGAGGCTACTGGCAGATGCCAGTAAAGGAGGAGGACTGTATGAAGACTGCTTTTTGTCCTGGTCCTGGCATGGGTCTGTATGAGTTCTGCAGAATGCCATGTGGGGTAACAGGTGGACCCAGCTCATTCCAGAGACTGATGGACAAGGTATTACTTGGACTACCATTTGCAACCATGCAGTTATATTGATGATGTGCTGGTCCATTCACCCAATATGAAGTGCCACCTACAACATTTACAGCAGGTGTTTGAGCGACTGGCCAATGCTGGACTGACTTTGAGGGGATCCAAGTGCCAGTTAGGACTGGACAAAGTGCACTACCTGGGACATGTGTTTTCAGCGTCAGGAATGTCTCCAGACAAAGAAAAAATAGCTGTGATCAAGGATTGGCCGATTCCTAAGACTGTTACTGAAGTACGACAATTCCTTGGTCTAGCTTCATACTATCGCAGATACATACAACAATTTGCAGACATAGCTACACCCCTACATCATCTGACTGAAAAGACTGCCACATTTTTACTGATGGACTGAAGAATGTCAGAAGGCTTTCCAGAGTTTGAAAGATATTTTGTCTCAGGTTCCAGTACTATGTTATCCCTCACTAACAAGAGACTTTGAGTTGCAGACAGATGCCAGTGCTGTTGGTTTGGGAGCTGTGTTAGAATAGGATGGGCATGTAGTGGCATATGCAAGTAGAAGTCTGACTCAAGCTGAGAGACAATACAGTGTCATTGAGAGGGAATGTTTGGCAGTACTATATGCAGTGAAGCAATTCAGACACTATCTACTTGGACGAGCATTTGTCTTGCATACAGACCATCAACCACTGCAATGGCTGTCTGCTCAAAAGATGGAGGGTAGACTATGTCGTTGGGCACTGGCATTGCAGGAATTTGATTTTACAATCAAATATCGACGAGGGTCTTCCAATGCAAATGCTGATGCCCTTTCTCGTGTGCCAACCATTCCTAGCACCTGTGCAGGAACAGTGACTGTACCAGAACTCACTTTAGAAGATGTAGCACAAGAGCAGGGTAAAGATGAAGCATTAAACGAAGTAAGACGTCTTGTTTCGTCTGGCTTAAGCAATCAACCACGACACTGGAATCAGCCTTCCATTCGAAACTTCTCTCGAATTCGAAGTCAGCTTTGTGTAGTTGATGGTGTACTTTGCCGCAAGTACACACCTGGACCATTGGAGAAGGAGAAAATTGTACCAGTTGTTCCCTTATCTTTACAGCCTACAGCCCTCAAGGCCAACCATGACATAATCAGTTCGGGACATCAAGGTGTAGAGAAAACCCTTCAGAGGCTGAAGCTTACAGCATATTGGATTGGAATGGCCAAGGACACGGAGCTATACTGCAGGAGTTGTATGGTGTGCCTAGCCTACGGGCGTCATTCATCGATCGAACAAAACAACCCACTATATAGGTCAAAAGTGTCCATGACGACGTCTTGTATATAACAAATATAATACGTGGGTGTCCCTCTAGCTGGCAGTCTAGACCTAATATGGGGGAGGAGGTTAGAGTTGGCTAGGCTCAGATCCTTGTTATACGTAATCTTAAGCTAATTAACTTATTGTTCACAATAAATCACCATTATTGTTCAATTATTTGTTGGTAATAATTCTGGCAATGACGCAATGGCACACTACATGAATAAATTATTCGCGGTACAAATTAAATCTTTCTCTTGATTTTTGTTAAATAATGGTTAATGGTATTATTTTATAAAGTACATATTTCTAATTATACCGATTTATAGTACATTATAAACTTGTTTAGAATTCAATTTGAAATAAAAAGCAAGATGACCGCCTATGTATGGGCCATTTCAGGATAGTTAGATCTCCGTGGCAGCCAGCCTAACCTGATCGTACTCCACAGTCATTTGTCCGCAATACCTAGGCCTGAACGCAATTGATCTGAGTTCTCCGTATGAATGTTTGGCAAAGGCCAAAGCTGTCCTAAATATAACATCCCTTTTTTGGACATGTAATGCTGCAGCTACAATTTGTGTGGTATACCACACACATTTGTCATACCAGATGACCATTTCCAACACTCCATACACTGTACCTTATGTCGTGTGCTTCATCCTCACACAACAGAAAATGGTGTGCTCATTGCCACAACTAAGATGAGTTATCATGGTATGGAGGGATTAGAATAACTGCATTCCTCCCTTCCCTTAATGCACGAAATTTAGCTGATTGACAATTTTCGGAACCTTGCAGTGAGGCTGATATTCCAAGTACATCCTTATTAATGTATACCTTCTCCGGTCCTCTCAGCCTGAGGAGATGCTCAAGCAAGGTGCATAACCAAGAGAACAAGTGTGCATGAAAAGTTGTACAATATTGCGGCTGGTACACGATGCAACGCGATTCTCTCGCTATCTCACGCACGCTCACTGTTTCACAAAACTCTCTAATCTTATCACGTGCGCATACAATTAAAGAGTCAGTTATAATTAATGCAATGTTTGACACTCCTCCTTGACCTGCTCACAGCAAGTCAACATGAGTCCCTAGCTAATTCTTCCAATCTGTAACGTGCGATCTGAGCTGCAAGTCGTTGTGGGCGTTTTCTAGTCCTGCCTCCGTCATCAACAGGAGTATCTCGCACCGGTTCAGGTTCATCATCATAACCTTCTGGAGTTTCATCAGTAGCACCACGAGTTGGGGCTGTATTGGTCTTGAGGCTTGCCTCCATTGGGTAGAGATGACTAATGGGACGGTTAATCAGTGAGGTCCTCTTACCGGACTGTACACGAAGGGAAGCTCCCCTCACTGCCCCATCAGATCCTTCCAACAACCCTTCAACTCTCCCTAGTCGCCACTGCATCCTGGGTTGGTCTGAATCTTGCACTAGAACAACATCTCCAGGTGAAAGAATGTTACGTGGACTTCGTGACTTCGGAGAATAAGCATGGCTATCTCTGAGTCCCACTAAGTATTCCAACCTCCATCGCTTCCAGAAGTGCTCCACAACCAGATTCAGATGTCGCATTCGACGATTCAGATCCCCCCCAGCATCAGTCTCTTCAAACTCTAGATCGCTTGAACAAGTCACAGGATCGGGTAAAGTACACAGACGGCGACCTATCAACAGATGAGAGGGTGTGAGGGGTTCTTCCATATCCTCTGAAGACAAATAAGAGAGTGGACGGGAGTTGAGTATGGCTTCTACCTCCACTAACACAGTATGTAATTCATCATACGTCATTCTCGCCTTGCCAATGGTCTTCTTTAAACACCTCTTCATTGATTGAATTAACCTCTCGTAGAAGCCTCCCCACCAGGGTGCCTTCTCCAATATAAACTTCCATTGTATGCGTATATCCCTGAAGTGTTGTTGTGTTTCTGGACTGTCCAGTACGGAGTAGATAATCTTGTTCGCAGATTGGAACGTCTTGCTGTTGTCAGAGCAAATGACCTGGGGGACACCACGCCTAGCTGAAAAACGCTTCAAGCAACGAACGAAGGACATTGCCGTCAAATCTGGAACTAGCTCTAAGTGGACAGCACGAACAGCACAGCACGTGAATAAGCTGATCCACACCTTTTCGCCTCCCTTCAAGTAAAGAGGACCTGCGTAGTCCACACCAGTTGCACTAAACGGTGGTGAAACTTGTACCCTGTATTCAGGTAATGGTGGTGATGGTGGTCCACTGAGTGGTCGGGAATTGTAACGTTTGCATAGCTTGCACTCATTTAACAGTATTCTTACGAACTGTCTCCCTCTGACAATCCAATACTTGGAACGCATCTGTGTGAGGGTCTCCTTCACTCCACCATGCATTACTCTTGTATGGCACTCCCTCATGACCAAGCGGGTAAAGTGATGTTTCTTGTCAAGAAACATAGGATGTTTCATAAGCTCTGGTAGATCCGCATTTCCTAACCTTCCTTTACACTTCCATAATCCATCCACACCACAGTAGAGTCCAAGCTGCTGCTGCCACAGACTAAACTGTTCACACTGAGTAAGCATCTTCTGCGATTCCTTGACCCAATAAATCTCAGCACGTCCAACATCTTCCGCCGTTAGCAAACAACTCTTGACCCTTGACTTCAAGATTGAGATAAACTTCATGACATGAGCCGTCACCCTTAAAAGTCGACCTAGAGTGCTAAATTGTTCACAGTTAAGGATGGCTTCACTTTGACAGGTATCGTGAGTAAGAAGACTGGAGACTGTAGAATGATTCCTCACCTTCGTTTCAATGAGGCATTCATCTGGAACAGTATGTAGGTCAGGACACTGTGGTTCAAAGTCATGATCACTGATCCAAGTAGGTCCGGTCATCCACAATGCACTGTCAACAAGTTGTGACAATTCAATTCCTCTTGAGGGTATGTCCGCTGGAGAAACAGGAGAAAGAAAGCCCAAAGGATCGTAAAATCTAGCAGACAAGCCAATAATGTTCCTCTTTG
The DNA here is from genome assembly GCA_949361645.1 of Spongilla lacustris. Lineage (NCBI taxonomy): Eukaryota > Metazoa > Porifera > Demospongiae > Spongillida > Spongillidae > Spongilla > Spongilla lacustris. Next base: position 10,194,662 of record OX442415.1, read on the forward strand.
TAGGCTTCATAGAAACGGCGCCCTGAACGAGAGAGCTAAGATCACACACAAGTTGATCATCCAGTGGTTTCCACTTGACTCCAAGCACCTTCACAAATTCTGGAGCCTCAAACTTGTCTCCAAGAGTATTCTTCGTATATGACTGATCATCGCAAGTAACAGGATTCTCAGTGTGTCCCGATCTGTGATGCTGTGATTCCAAGGATGACAAACATTTCTGCAGTGCTGGAACGTTAGTCACAAATTTTCTGAGATTGAAGCCGGCCTCCCCCAATCGCTCTCTTGCCTTTGTTGCCAAACGTAGAGCTTCCTCTTCATTGTCTGCTCCGGAGGTCAGATCATCAACGTAGATCGAGCGAATGAACGTATCGACAAATGATGGGTCACTGCTTCTATAGCGTTCAATGTGATGCTGCAATGTGGCATTGAGAAGAAATGGGCTAGAAGACACGCCAAACACCACGCGAGCGAATCTTAGAGTGACCAGTTTCGGTAGAGGACTGCTAATGTTATCCACCCACAGGAAACGCAAGACATCACGGTCTTCCTCAGCAACTGATACCATTAGAAAGGCCTTTTCTACATCGGCAGTCACTGCTACGCGGTAGAGGCGAAATCGAAGTAAGATATCCAAAATGTTTTGGCCAAATGTGGGTCCAGAATACAGGCAGTCATTGAGAGCAGGTCCACCACTTCTCGCCGAGGCATCGTACACGATTCGCAATTTCGTAGTTTGTTTGTCCTCCCGTACAACTGCATGATGTGGAAGGTAATGAACTCTTCCGATCGGCCCACCACCTGGTGATGTCACTGTCTCAACAATACCGCTCTTCATCTGTTCTCGTATTATTGCATCATATTGGCTTAGGATGTCAGGAGTAGATTGGAGTCGCTTCAAGAAATTGAAGAGTCTTCCTTTGCTTAGCTCGAAGTTGTCAGGTAGAAGAGGGTGTGGTTCCTTCCAAGGGAGTCGAACACAGTAGCGACCTTGCTGTAGCGTGACACTCTTAGTAAACCTACTGTAGACTGAGTCTTCTTCTGGCATGATTCCCATACTATCTAGTTCCCAAAACGCTTGAAGTTTTTTGTCGAGGTCAGAAAGATCATGCTGTGGAGTACACTCCACCCTTAAAACATGAGAGCAAAGAGTGCTCATCGTTGAGGATCCACGAAGCCCAGTGACAGGTCCTGACAGCACCCATCCAAACTTCGTCTGTACAGCAGTGGGTCCAACCCTTCCATGAATGATCTTGCCTGTGACCACCTTCCAGTAATAATCTGCACCTATCAAGATACTGATCGAAAGGTTCTCTGTGTCATCTGGGTCTGCAAGGTCCAAGCCAGAGAGATACCGGAAACGCTCCACTGCAATATCTGTTGGCTGTCCAGATAGTGGTTCACATATGAAAGGTACCACATAAAGTGTGAGCTCAAGATCAGATCCCAATTTCGTCTTCAGTCCTAGCTCAACTGCATCACAAATTTGCGTCTTCTCGTGTTGTGCTCCAAACGTCTTGATGGACAAAGTGGTAGACTGCTCTGATGGTAGTTTCAACTTGCTTCTCAGGTCTGCAGATATGTAGGATTTCTGGCTGCCACTATCGAGGATCAATCTGGCCTTCAATAGAACAGCTGGTCTGCTCTTGTTGTACACCATTGTAGTGGCCGTCTGCAGTAACACAGGGGTACGAGCATCTACATACATTGAAAGGGTAGAAGTGTTGGTCCCAGGTCGGTTCACAGCCGAAGTAGGTGTTCGAGGTTGCTGTGACTGATGTGATGACATTGAAGGGTCTGACGAAGCAGGACTTGGTCTTCTAGCACGATCGCAGATGGTGACATGATGTCTTCCATGGCAAGTGGTACACTTAAGCGGTGATCTGCAATCTCTTGATACATGTCCCTTCCTGAAGCAAACAAAGCACCTTCCAGCCTTCAGCAGTATCTGTTTCCTCGCTTCTGGATTCGTGACCTTCCTACATGATGTGGATAAATGCTGTTCTCCACAATAGTAACAGCTGAGAGGTGATGAATTGGTGGTAACCAGTGTAGATGCTGTTGGACGGTCACGGTTCATGCCAGACCTCCTCGTTGGTGTAGTGTGAGTAGTAGAAGTCTCGTCATTTGCAGCGGCTCTTTCTCTTGCTTCTATCTCCTTTTCAGCGATCTTCATCATCTTGTCCAGATTCCAGGATTCCGTTCCAGCATCCTTGCTGATGATGATGCACAGTTCATGAGGGAATCGCTTCATCAGGATCGGAGCTAACAGGTTCCCATACGACTCCGATGGCACTCCAAGTGAATTCAAACTTCTAATGTGACCTTCAGCTTGGTCGTAAAGATGACGAAGTCTCCTCAGGTCGCGCATCGATGTGACAGCATCAATTTCCAAGAGGGCATCCATGTGCTTATTTACAACTTGCTGTTTGTTGCCAAACCTCTTCTGAAGAATAGTGATCGCTTCTGCATAGTTGGCAGTGGTAATCGAGAGACCAGAGATGGCATCTGCTGCAGAGTCTTCAAGCAAAGAATGCAAGTAGTTAAATCGATCGATGTCAGTCAGCTCTGAGTTGTTGTGCACAGAGGATTGAAACATGTCCCAAAATGTGGCCCAGTTTGTTAACACTCCATCAAAACGTTTCAGTTCCACCTTAGGAAGTTTCACCCTTGGTGCTCTTCTAGCAGTCTGTGCTGGCTCTGCTGTTTGGACTGTAGAAACGTGAGGACTAGTAGCGCTCCTCTCAGGGGTTCTGTCATCTACACTTGCTGTAACGTCACTGTTCACAGTTGAAGACTGAACTCCTTCAGCCGTTCTGGTACCACGTGGGGTAGAAGCTAAGGGCGGCTGACTCTTGCTGGCCTCGTGCTGTTCGATGGCGCTAATCTCTGATTCCAATTCAATGATGGCTATAGGTCCACCTTTTCGCGGTAAATATCCGCCGTTTCAATCTCGTCTGTAATCTCACCTTCTTCAGTTAAAGATTCGAGAATCTCTTCGTCCAGTTTCATGATGGTAGCTAGCTTTTCACGCAGATTTTCGGCCATTCACTGCAAATAAGTTGGCTCCTAAGTGAAACCAAAGTTTGGTTTGACGTGTGCACACCACAGTGTAAACCAAACTTAGTTTATGCTTAAAACCAAATGATTTTGGTTTTAACTATAAACCAATTTAATGGTTTGACGTTTTAACCAAAACTTTTGGTTTACGCCTCAGTCCATTAAACATGTGGAAATACGTTACAAAAAAAAAGTGATGAGCAGGACTTGATCCTCATACCTCTTTACCCACTGGCAAGCTACTTAAGCATTGAACCATATTGCTTGCCTTGAACATAACCAATTTTGGCACTTATTTCCCCTGCTAGTCAAGCATGTTTTGAACTTTTAATTCATATATGAAAAAAAAATCAGTTCTTTGTTTGAAGTATAGAGTAAGAAATTCTATTTGATGTGCCAATCAGTTAACTATAGGTGTGAATACCATTGTGGTAAATTATTTTTACAGTGAAAGATACAACCAGATATAAAAATGACATGGGAAAAAAAGTGGACTGATCAAAAAACATTTCCCTGCTACACTTATTATTGTCAGTTCTGTGAACAACAATAATCAGTGGCTTTCCAAGAATATCTGTGCAGCAGCATGAGGCATCTGTCACAAACATAGCCACCTTAATGAGGAAAATCTAACTGGTATAATATTTCAAAGGCAGGGCCATGTCCTTTGAAATATTATACCAATTAGGTCTTCCTCATACATCTATGTCTCAATTAAAGAAATACCTTGGTAACTGTAAACACATCTGTTACAAATATACATGTATAGACTGGGTAGAGGGTTAGTCACCATGTGCTCTATGAAGCAGGAACCCTTCAAAGGAGAAGAGGGTTTCTTACGAAGGGGAGGAAGGTTTCTTACAAAGAGGAAGAGGCATTGTTACCATCTAAACTGACCCTTCAAAGACTCTCCATAGGGCAGGATCTTTCAAAGGGGAGGATTGGATTTGTTACCATGTAGATGCTCCATAGGGTACAAACATATACATTATTATTTTTAAAGTTTCTATTCCCTAGCCTAAAAGGGATTGGTTGGAAGCACAAACCAAGTCGTTTTCAAACCAAAATGTTAAGTTTGACAATGAAACCAAAACATTGGTTTGGCATTTTGGGCTGGTGGTTAAACCATCTAAAATGTAAACCACAGGTTTAGCATTCATTGGTTTGACATAGCAACCAAATTATTTGCAGTGAATTCTTTTCAATAAAGAGGAGTTGACTTGCGGAGATTCAATGGTGGTCTTTACTAGCGCGACAATTCGAGACGTCGACGCTTTATGCCCAGCACGCATCCGCTTTTTCTTGACAAGTTGTTCTGCCATTGAAGTAACGTTCTTTAGCTTCCCGGCTCGATAAGGACCATGTACTATATTGCGGCTGGTACACGATGCAACGCGATTCTCTCGCTATCTCACGCACGCTCACTGTTTCACAAAACTCTCTAATCTTATCACGTGCGCATACAATTAAAGAGTCAGTTATAATTAATGCAATGTTTGACAAAAGTCAACACGCGAGGTAGAAAGTTTCCTGCGTGCGTGCATTGTGTCCATCGTAAGCTGACTAGGAAGTGAACGTGCAGGTGCTGCGTGCACTTAGCGGCTAGGTAGTACAAGTAGGCAGGGCAGAAACGAACCATTGCGTCATTTATGTTGACGCGAGTTAAAATGTATTAAAAAGTAATTTCGAGGCACTTCTATCAACCGCAATCAACAGGTGATAGTTTACGCAGTGGTGCCACTGCAGTTACCCGCTAATGCAATTATGGGGTACAGAGAAAACTATGAATGATCCTTATTTTCCACTGTAGCGAGGTGTTACTTTCGATTCTAGCGAGCCGGCACTGTACGTTAGTTATTTTAAAGTTATAAATTCATCGTGCATCACGGGTGTTTCACAGTGGACATTTACGGATATTTAGATGTCCAATTGCACATTTACGTAAAAATGATTTTGGTAGCTCATTAACGGGCTAACATACTCAAGGCCTGTTTCAGCTACAACCCAGTTTCACTACGCCTCTCTATTGATAATTCCAAGCATAGTAATAGTCTAAGCACAAACCAAAATCAACTGCTCACATGTTTACAGCATTTCAACATACGGCGCAACGCTTCTAGTAATCACGTGCCCCTTAATTCGTTACGAGTACATCTTTTGGTGGGCTATTTGTGAGGCTCTCGAACTTCCAGGTGAGTTGTGACGATAAAATACAGAATCTAGGGGCATTGTAAAACAATCTAAGCTGGGTCATGTCTCGAGACGCGACATCTAGGACATATAAAATCGCGGTTGATAATTATCAACATCTTGGTTTTTATATATGTTTTGCGATGGAGTTCCATAACAGTTAGCTTACAAAACATTGCAGGGTGTGCGGTGGGAGGTTGGTGGTGGCAAATAAGTCCAAAAGAAGCATATACAACTCCATATTTTACAAAAAGGAGCTTAAACTAGCTTTTGGTATCGACGATCATATTGAGATCCACCCATAATCGTTCTGCAAACCGTGTAAGCTAAGGGGAGGGTGTTAAATGCTTTGAGGCAGAAAAAGTTAATACCATTTAAAAGTTTGGTCGTGCCCTGCAAGTGGAAAGCCCATACTGTAGACAAGAGAGGAGCAAATTAATAACTGAATTTAATTGCATGATGACATTTAGGTTTGCCAGCACATTTTGAGGTGCTGGTGAAAGGTGGTACAAAGAAAAAAATGTGACAAAACATACTGCCAAATGTGAAGGGAATCACTACAGGACATTATTTACACATATTGGGTACATTGCACCAGTTTCGATTTCAAACAGTGTCCAGCCAGCTGCTGCACAATCAGTTTCTGCCATCAACTATCTAAAGTGTCCACTCTGCCTTTGTATTCTGCACAGACCAGTAGAGCTACTATGCCAAAATCTTGTCTGTGCAGAATGTATCATAACTGACATTGTCGACGTTCGTGTTGCCATGACAACTCACCTTTAACTGCTTCCAGCATAAATGCAGCTCCTGACATCTTCTTGTCCCTCCTAAGTGGTGATGTATTGCTTCAATGCAACTCATGTAAAACAGACCTTCCAGCAGGGGCGTACCTCTCACATGTTCGCAACACCATCTCCTCCATGTGGTACTGAGGTAAACGTAGCATCTGTAATTCAAGAATACTGTCTGAAAGCCCAGAGCCCAAATGTTTTTCAGATTCCATCTGGGGGGGTGGGGGGTGAAAGAGTAAGTGAAATAATAATTACATGAACTACTCACCATCATTCCAGCCAATAACTCTTGTAAGGGTTACAAAAGGTCAAGGCCGAAGTTAAGCATCAAAGCCGGTGAACTTTGAGTCGTCACCACAAAGTGAGGCACACATACTGAATGATGATTGGTGTATACAAAATGTGGCCAAGCAGTATCCTGTTCTCCTCATGGATGCTCAGCAGGTTGCAGGCACATTTGAAGGGGCATAGCAACATGACGTCATAGCTGTGGATGGGTATTAACTATGCATGTGATATTTTTCACTATTGTTTCCATTCTGAACTACTTAGAACCAATTTCTCCATGGCCAATGAAAATATTTCACCCAAAATGCACCTATTAGAGGAGCACAAAGTTGAGTGGGTGAGAAGATACAACTTAGGATTTGGCATGCTGGGTGAACAAGGTGCTGAATTAATTCACCGGCGTTTCAACGCACTGAACACCAACTACAGTTCAATTAGCGTTTCAACGCACTGAACACCATCTACAGTTCAATCAGAAACAAAGAGGCTACGGTGTATCGTCAAAGCCGGAGCACTTGATAAGCATTGCTCCTGACTCAACCCGGTGGATTTATACCGGGCCGGTATTCACGTAGGCCTATATACGTTCCCTCCATACATGCGCGCAGCACACTTGACAATGTTTGCACGTTACCTTTTGAAGCATACAAATCGCGTCTCAGAAAATAAGTACCATAAAACGAAAGCTCGATCTATGTACAATACCTCTGTAAAAGCCGTTTCTCAACTGGAAGTTCACACGTTGGGGAGTAACTAATTTTTAAAACCTACCTCCGCGTAAGTAGGCCGCTTTCGAACGACACTTCTCCAGACCATAACATTCTTTGTTGCCCAAACACACCTTGTTCAGTAGAGCACAGTTTCATCTTCAACAATACCTCGTCTAAAAGGTCATTACGTGTTCCATTCAGTAACTGTAGAGCGAATTCCAACGGGTACAAATCATAACAACCGTTGCTAGATGAGATAATTGCCATTTCAAAATTTCGGGGCGTAGGTCTGAATGTCCACCAATTCAATGGATTGAAACACCCGTGCATGGCATGTGACGTGTGTACGCCAAATCGTATGAATCCTGCTTAAACCAAGCAATTTGAGATATGACGCCTCACAATGCCATATGCATAGCTTGTGGTTTAGAGCAGCCACTGGAGCAGCACAGTTCAGTGCATGGGGCCAGGAAGAACTGAGGAATATTTTGTGGCAAGAAAGGACTTTTTACAAGACAAACTGAAGCCATGTTCATGAAGAAGAGCAAATTGCAAAGCTACATGCCCACAAATTGGCATAATGTATCAAAGCTACATACATGCATGGTCAGAGATTGGTATAATGTTTTAAAGCTACATAACCACAAATTGGTATAGCGTAAATTTCAAAGGTATACGTAGCCATGTTCCAAATAAGACACTTTTTTTTTCACTATTTAATAAAATAATAATATATAAATATATTTGAAAATGATACTACATATACAACATTTACAGTTTTAAGCTACACAATGTTACTAAACAAAAAACAATATATATACAAATGTATATATAAACACCTATATTGACACGACTCTAGGATGGTTGGCGAGTTTGAATGCGTGTTCACATAGAAGAGCAAAGTGCAAAGCTATACGTGCACAGCCACAAGTATCACTATGTGCTTCAAAGGATGATGTGTAATAAATGGAATTGTCACAACATTAACACAACAGATTGTTTTAAGGGCTACTTGGTTATGCTCTGTCTTAGTTAATAAACGTAAATGTAGTGAGTTCAAATAATATGATGGGATATTTTCAAGCAGGCTAATACAAAACGGCAACCTTTGGGCCCAATTCAAATCTCTTGAAACTTCATAGTATCGTTAACTTGGACCTATATTAAATAAAAATCACTATTCTGTGATTGTGTATTGAAAGACAAATTCAAGACTAATTTGCAAAAAATTGAATGCGCCTGACTCTGATATTGATGGGTCGTGAAGTAGCTTTAATTTAGGCTATTGCAATGCATTCTACAACCAATTGCCTTCCTCGATCGAGCAATGAAGTCGTGTAAACCGCTGAAGTAACGGAGCAAGTTTCTACGCTTCTAAAAAGTTTCACAAGTTGTAGTCCAATTTGTAACGCATTTTTAGATCAACTATTTACGGACCTGCGTACGCAATTTTGTCAAGTACCTTGGTACTGATTGAACATTGAATTGGGGGGGGGGGGGGGGGGGGGGGTGAACGCAAAAACTGGACATGCCGGTGTCGGAGGCATGGCTGTCCCCCTGGAAAAAGTGTCCCCCCGGACGTTCATGCCTAGGCACGACTGTCCCCCCGGACACTGGTGCCTAGGAATGAATGTCCCCTCTAGGCATTATTGTCCCCCCATGCCGGACATTTTTTCCTAGGCACGGCTGTCACCCCCCCCCCCCCCCCCCCCCCCGTTGGGCGTAGCCCGACCTTCGCGTATTGGGTATCTAGCCTATACCTGGATTTGTACCCATCTGATAGCGTATTGGGCTATACTATTATCACATATAGCCCACATACGCTATTAGATGCATGGGTACAAATCCAGGTATACCCGACCTTCCACCAATACACGAAGGTACGGTCGGGCGCCCAACAAGCCCCCCTCCACGTTTTCTCGTTTACCATAAAAGTTCAACCAAACACTTAGCCTTCGAATCCTCGTAACTGCTCTGCCTCATGCGTGTTTAAACTGATGTGCGCACGCGTACGTGGAGCACTGGAGGTTTCCTTTTAGAATAGCGAGTGTTGCCGGCCACGGACGACGAAATCGTTTTGAACTCAGTTCTTGTTAAAAGGAAGGTATCCAGGCCAGTTGGATGTTCAAAAGATCAGAAACGTTCTTTTAGACGAAAGCGCGTGGAAATTACAAGGTTGACAATAGCGCGCTCTTTATTTACAAATTGCTCCAAGATATGAGTCAGTGGCGATCAACAGTGACCAAATCGAAAGAAGAGCAGGAAAGAATAATGATAGCTTGCCACGCTTCACCAGAAGGTAAATCGTCAGGCCTGGCGCGTATCCAGAATTTCAAACCAATTAACATTGTACGTCAATTGAATACGAGCGGGTGGGTGGGGGGGGGGGGGGGGGGGGGGGGGGGGGGGGGGGGGATCATGCACCCTTGCGATAGGCCAAATACGAGCGGAGAGGGGAGGGTAGGTCAAATTAATACAAGTGTGGGGAGGGGGGAAGGTTAGTATAAATTAAGTCGGTTTAGTTTAGGGGGGGGGGGGGGGGGGGGGTCAGGTAACACGGAAGCCTCTATGGATATGCTCCTCATCGTTGTATAGATATATGCATGCGACCACCATGTATAGAAGCATGACTGTACCTTTGATATTGGGTGTTCACTTACTTCCAGCAAAGAAAAATCGTATACAAAGTTCAAGAGTCAGTTGGCAAAGGTGTTTACAAGGTAAATGGCTCTGCACTGCATGCAGCAAATATCTGTCTGACACATGAAGCATGTTTTTTTGTGATATCATGGTACCAATCATTATTTTATGACCACACGCGGACAAGCTAAATCATACGTGCATGAATTTTCATACGATTTACTGTGACATTTGTAATCATTTACACAAGAATGCCTTTCCTTGAAATGAGAGCCTTTAGTAATAACTAATTAGCTGCTCTGCACACCGCAACGTAACTACCCTTGTACACTTGTACCAATCAGATCAAATCTTTCACATGCATGCGCAAGGACTCGACGAGCGGGCACGCAGACGCATGTACATGTATATTAAGATATATCATGGCATGCATGACGTTTGCTAATACATGCACATATAAAACGACTAACGTATATGTATATCGATCCGATTTGGTTGTATTATACTTATGCTTGTATATACCATGCCTGTATTTAAAGTGTAGGACATTCTATCCTAGGCACCAGTGTCCCCCCATGGGGGGACACTGGTGCCTAGGGTAGGACAACTATGCCTAGGCATAAATGTCCCCTGCGGACATATCTGCCTAGGCATAATTGTCCGGGGGACAATGGTGCCTAGGAACGAGTGTCCGGGGGACAGCTGTGCCTAGGCATGAATGTCCGGGGGGACATTTTGCGGGGGGGACAACCATGCCTACGACACCGGTATACATGCATGTATAAGCCTGATGTTGCAGTGCAGATGGATGACGCTGATGCAATGATAATACAGGCATGCAACCTATTCCATGCATATGGGCACGATCGATTTTTGTAATTACACGGTAAAATCCCGGGCGTAAAGTGCATGGATTTCTTTATTATACTCTTCCTGATGCATGACGCCGTAACAAAATCTATAGATGTATGATATACGCAACGGTGTTATAGGCATCATGCATCTTAATTAATTGATACAACCACATGCAATAGCCGCGGTAGCTTTGAATGTTAGCCGGTATAGGTGCAGAGTGCCCATATTATTCTCAATCACGTAACTTGACAGCCATTCCTATAGTCTAGCGTCAATACATCGGTACACTATAGGAATTACCAAAAGGTTATATATACATGTAGTACGACGTTCATATAAAGTTCATAATGCAATGCAGGTGTAGTAGTTCAATATAAAAATAACCAAAAGGAGATGAGTTGACGTGCACTATCTGTGGCCATGCAGGAACAAGGAATATTTCGTGGCAAGAATGGACTTTCTTACAAGACAAACAAAAGCCATGTGAATGAAGAAAGGCAAATTGCAAAGCTATGTATATATATACATTCCCACAAGTTCATATAATGTATCAAAGTTGCATACATGGCCAGAGATTGGTATAGAGTTTTAAAAGCTACATAACCACAAATTGGTATAATGCTTCAAAGGTACGTGGTCATGCATGTCCCACACAAATAACATACTTTGGTTACTATAAACACCTATTGACGAGAATCTTGCATGGGTTGGCGAGTTTGAATGCATGCTCACAAAGAAGAGCATATTGCAAAGCATCCACAGTACATCCACAAAGCGTTTACAATACATACATACATGCATATGGTCACAGATAATATGGAATTTCGGTACTTTTTATTATCAACCGTACGCGCAAGCTAGCTACATATGGTGTAGCGTTCTTTATTATTATTGTAGTTACCACCCCATGCAGTGTCAGTGGAAATACCGAGTGAGGCGTTGAGTCATATGCTTCATAGCAGCAGTACTCTGCATGGCACTTCGTTTTGTGGTCCTAGGAATCAGCTGCATATCCATGTATGTATGAAGTGGGGCTTTTAGGTGAGGGATTGGCTCGTTGGTGGGAACCACAGTCATTCTGACATATGTCTACGAGAATTTTCCGAGCTTATTTACGCAATTCGTTGTTCAAATGTATACCTATAGTCTGTTGTGATAGTGTTATTGTCGCGCGCGTCTGCTGATTTGTACAGATATACTAACGGAGCTGATTGGCTAGTGTAATCATCAATTTCAAATAACTATTAACGCTTTTGTCTATATATGTACCTACCTATATATACCATAATATTTCATTAATGATGATTTCGAAAAATGGTACGCCAAATTCTTCAGTAATAATAGACACCCGAGCGGGCCGGCCGGCGTGATGCAACAGTTAACGCGAAGAACCTGCATGTATATAAAGAGGATTGATCGATGCACTAACAATCAGGCAGAGTTGGTTTGACCAGCAATAAGATGCAGTTTTCACTATTCTTAGCGCTGGTGCTTTATGCAACTTATACCCAAGGACGAAAACCGATGAAATCAGTGGAAATGGAAGACGATCTTGAAGTTAATATCGCCGGAGGCCACAAGTCAGCTGATGATGATGGTGACAAACAGAAAACGCCATTGCCAAATCTCTACAAATCAGCAGCTGGCGTAACTACGTATACTCGCTGGGGGAAGAAAGTATGTCCTGATACTGCTACGCGGACTTATTTTGGATATGCAGCTGGTACCCATTACAGTCAATCGGGTGGTGGAATAGGACCCATTTGCTTGCCTGCTCCGACTAGTATGCGGTTAGAGTATCTGGAATACCAGCCTGGTTTCCAGAGACTCGGTCTTATGTACGGAGCTGAGTACGAAACACGGTCAATCCAGCCATTGAGCGACCTGCAAGACTATAACGTTCCCTGCGCGTTGTGTGAGGTGCAAGGTCGCACGTCAACGTTAATGATTCCCGGTGTACTCACGTGCCCTAAAGGATGGACGAAGGAATACCATGGATATCTTATGAGTTCTCACAACGGTCATGCGGCGAATAACCACTACTCGTGTATGGATGAGGACATGACTTACTACCCTGGCACCAAAGCCAACAACGATGGCCTGCAGTTTTACACGATTGAAATTGAAAATCACCCAAGCCTTTGTCCACCATTTGTAGAGTGTACCGGGCAAGAGCTCTCTTGCATTGTATGCACCAAGGGATGAGAGGCGGCGACTGATTCAGAAATGGACTTACTGCGCATTGATTGTCACATTGCATACATGTAATAGCTCTGATGACAGTTACTATACATAGGCCTTTAGATAGCAATATTTTGATCGCTGTGCGTTTTTTTCTTTGCATTATACATGTATGCAATTAGTCTATATAGATATGACAGTCCCAAAACCAAAAGATAAGTTTCGTCTAAACGAAGCGCCTTTTTAAAACCGGTTCAACCGCAAAAGGTAGGCGTTTCTTCACAGGCAAACACACTAGCTAATTAGTATTCATCGACCAAACCGAATCGATGCAGTTAGGGCGTGCGTTTGACGCGTGTTAAAATGTATTATAAAGCAAGGTGATAGTTTACGCAGTGGTGCCACTGCAGTTACCCGCTAATGCAATTATGGGGTACAGAGAAAACTATTTTTTCACTGTAGCGAGGTGTTACTTTCGACTCTAGCAAGCTGGCACTGTACGTTAGTTATTTTAAAGTTATAAATTCATCGTGCACATGTGACGTGTGTACGCCAAATCGGTATAATGTTTAAAGCATCTGATTTGGAACATGGCTACGTATACCTTTGAAATTTACGCTATACCAATTTGTGGTTATGTAGCTTTAAACATTATACCAATCTCTGACCATGTATGTAGCTTTGATACATTATGCCAATTTGTGGGCATGTAGCTTTGCAATTTGCTCTTCTTCATGAACATGGCTTCAGTTTGTCTTGTAAAAAGCCCTTTCTTGCCACAAAATATTCCTCAGTTCTTCCTGGCCCCATGCACTGAACTGTACAGTCTTACCTCGCACTAGTGGAAAATTAACACCTCGCACTAGTGGAAAATAAGGGCTATTCATTGGAGAGTTGAGCAAACTTGCGGTTTACATAGCGCTACCCAAGTTATGACAGTTTCTTACCTGAAATCAGATTCAATACGTGTTGTGGCCTTGGTACCTGTACACAGAATCTCATTAACGGTGGTATCAAAATTAATTTTACGGACCTGTGTCTCTTCATCAAATACGGTACATGTATCGCCCTGAAGAACAATGCAGTGAAATGAGCCCACACATGATTTGTATACAGTGCTCAGTCTCACTTTCTTCCAGATAAACAACAAAAGTTGCTACTAAACAACGTCTCTTTCAGTTCCTGGAATGGTTCACGTGTGCAGCGTGTAATTAAAAGTATGTAAATTGTACATGCATCATTGAAATTTAAAAAATGTATTATATGCGTGCATAAAACCAGCCCCAGTTGCACACATACGCAGCCTCGCCCTTCCTATCGCTGGTCTCCTTCATTAGCCATAAGATATTAATGGTTTGGAATCGCTCTGTAGAACAGCCCTGTTTCATCCATGTTGAACCAGGGCTGTATTCCTTGAGTGCACAACGAAGCATTTCTATGTCCTGCTCAACAGCAGCTATATCAATGTCTCCAGCTTCTCCTTGCAAACGGACTGACTTTTTGACATTGTAGCGCCATCGCCAATGATCAAACCAGCCGTTAGAAGCTTTAAAACCTACATGACCCCTTATTCTAGCTTCCAACAACGTGCTGAAATCAGTGCTTGCGTTACGGGTAGTGGTTTTTTTGCACCTCTAAGTTTTCTGACGGAACAAAACCATTCAAATACGGCCTTATCAATGGCTGGGTACTTCGCTTTGTCCTTTGTAAATTTTGAACTCATAGGAACACCATCGCCATTTGCAACCGTATTTAAAAGTGTGTTCTTGTTTTTGTACAATTTGTAAACCTGACTTTTACTAATTCCAAACTTCTTTGCTACATCATCAATAGGTTTACCTGCATGCTTTGACATCGTCAATTGCACCCAACTTCTCCTTTAAAGTTAGCCACTTTCTACCCTTGCGCCATGCTCCAAATACTCGCATACTAGGCCACATGCGATTAATTATACTTTTCAAAACAGAAGTCTCCGACTCGTTTGTACAAGGGTTGTAACTTACTAAAAAAAAACACATAACAGCATCGAGGTGAGGTTGATTCGAGTATCCAGCAATAGCATTAGCATTGATTAATGCCAACGGTATGCGTGTTGCAATTGAATGGTGAGGTCTAATTAGAACAATGCACAATATTATACTTTATGCATACTGTATTTGACTCTTAGGGGTTTGTGTACACGTACTGCAGAATGTTTAGCCATGCCTCCGGTGATGGTGGACTGAATGAAACTAATAATATGGAACACTTGGGGTATGAGGTGTACATGTGTTCGAATAACCACACTTGCCATCATGCATAAACGCAACTAAACGCACGCTCACCGCATGTAAATATGTACTTACATGCTGCACACGTGAACCATTCCAGGAACTGAAAGAGACGTTGTTTAGTAGCAACTTTTGTTGTTTATCTGGAAGAAAGTGAGACTGAGCACTGTATACAAATCATGTGTGGGCTCATTTCACTGCATTGTTCTTCAGGGCGATACATGTACCGTATTTGATGCAGAGACACAGGTCCGTAAAATTAATTTTGATACCACCGTTAATGAGATTCTGTGTACAGGTACCAAGGCCACAACACGTATTGAATCTGATTTCAGGTAAGAAACTGTCATAACTTGGGTAGCGCTATGTAAACCGCAAGTTTGCTCAACTCTCCAATGAATAGCCCTTATTTTCCACTAGTGTGAGGTGTTAATTTTCCACTAGTGCGAGGTAAGACTGTGCTGCTCCAGTGGCTGCTCTAAACCACAAGCTGTGCATATGACATTTTGAGGCGTCATAGATTCGTACGATTTGGCGTACACACGTCACATGCACGATGAATTTATAACTTTAAAATAACTAACGTACAGTGCCGGCTCGCTAGAGTCGAAAGTAACACCTCGCTACAGTGAAAAAATAGTTTTCTCTGTACCCCATAATTGCATTAGCGGGTAACTGCAGTGGCACCACTGCGTAAACTATCACCTTGCTTTATAATACATTTTAACACGCGTCAAACGCACGCCCTAACTGCATCGATTCGGTTTGGTCGATGAATACTAATTAGCTAGTGTGTTTGCCTGTGAAGAAACGCCTACCTTTTGCGGTTGAACCGGTTTTAAAAAGGCGCTTCGTTTAGACGAAACTTATCTTTTGGTTTTGGGACTGTCATATCTATATAGACTAATTGCATACATGTATAATGCAAAGAAAAAAACGCACAGCGATCAAAATATTGCTATCTAAAGGCCTATGTATAGTAACTGTCATCAGAGCTATTACATGTATGCAATGTGACAATCAATGCGCAGTAAGTCCATTTCTGAATCAGTCGCCGCCTCTCATCCCTTGGTGCATACAATGCAAGAGAGCTCTTGCCCGGTACACTCTACAAATGGTGGACAAAGGCTTGGGTGATTTTCAATTTCAATCGTGTAAAACTGCAGGCCATCGTTGTTGGCTTTGGTGCCAGGGTAGTAAGTCATGTCCTCATCCATACACGAGTAGTGGTTATTCGCCGCATGACCGTTGTGAGAACTCATAAGATATCCATGGTATTCCTTCGTCCATCCTTTAGGGCACGTGAGTACACCGGGAATCATTAACGTTGACGTGCGACCTTGCACCTCACACAACGCGCAGGGAACGTTATAGTCTTGCAGGTCGCTCAATGGCTGGATTGACCGTGTTTCGTACTCAGCTCCGTACATAAGACCGAGTCTCTGGAAACCAGGCTGGTATTCCAGATACTCTAACCGCATACTAGTCGGAGCAGGCAAGCAAATGGGTCCTATTCCACCACCCGATTGACTGTAATGGGTACCAGCTGCATATCCAAAATAAGTCCGCGTAGCAGTATCAGGACATACTTTCTTCCCCCAGCGAGTATACGTAGTTACGCCAGCTGCTGATTTGTAGAGATTTGGCAATGGCGTTTTCTGTTTGTCACCATCATCATCAGCTGACTTGTGGCCTCCGGCGATATTAACTTCAAGATCGTCTTCCATTTCCACTGATTTCATCGGTTTTCGTCCTTGGGTATAAGTTGCATAAAGCACCAGCGCTAAGAATAGTGAAAACTGCATCTTATTGCTGGTCAAACCAACTCTGCCTGATTGTTAGTGCATCGATCAATCCTCTTTATATACATGCAGGTTCTTCGCGTTAACTGTTGCATCACGCCGGCCGGCCCGCTCGGGTGTCTATTATTACTGAAGAATTTGGCGTACCATTTTTCGAAATCATCATTAATGAAATATTATGGTATATATAGGTAGGTACATATATAGACAAAAGCGTTAATAGTTATTTGAAATTGATGATTACACTAGCCAATCAGCTCCGTTAGTATATCTGTACAAATCAGCAGACGCGCGCGACAATAACACTATCACAACAGACTATAGGTATACATTTGAACAACGAATTGCGTAAATAAGCTCGGAAAATTCTCGTAGACATATGTCAGAATGACTGTGGTTCCCACCAACGAGCCAATCCCTCACCTAAAAGCCCCACTTCATACATACATGGATATGCAGCTGATTCCTAGGACCACAAAACGAAGTGCCATGCAGAGTACTGCTGCTATGAAGCATATGACTCAACGCCTCACTCGGTATTTCCACTGACACTGCATGGGGTGGTAACTACAATAATAATAAAGAACGCTACACCATATGTGGCTAGCTTGCGCGTACGGTTGATAATAAAAAGTACCGAAATTCCATATTATCTGTGACCATATGCATGTATGTATGTATTGTAAACGCTTTGTGGATGTACTGTGGATGCTTTGCAATATGCTCTTCTTTGTGAGCATGCATTCAAACTCGCGCCAACCCATGCAAGATTCTCGTCAATAGGTGTTTATAGTAACCAAAGTATGTTATTTGTGTGGGACATGACCACGTACCTTTGAAGCATTATACCAATTTGTGGTTATGTAGCTTTTAAAACTCTATACCAATCTCTGGCCATGTATGCAACTTTGATACATTATATGAACTTGTGGGAATGTATATATATACATAGCTTTGCAATTTGCCTTTCTTCATTCACATGGCTTTTGTTTGTCTTGTAAGAAAGTCCATTCTTGCCACGAAATTTTCCTTGTTCCTGCATGGCCACAGATAGTGCATGTCAACTCATCTCCTTTTGGTTATTTTTATATTGAACTACTACACCTGCATTGCATTATGAACTTTATATGAACGTCGTACTACATGTATATATAACCTTTTGGTAATTCCTATAGTGTACCGATGTATTGACGCTAGACTATAGGAATGGCTGTCAAGTTACGTGATTGAGAATAATATGGGCACTCTGCACCTATACCGGCTAACATTCAAAGCTATACCGCGGCTATTGCATGTGGTTGTATCAATTAATTAAGATCATATGGAGAAATGGCCCATACATAGGCAGTCATCATGCTTTTATTTTTTAATTGAATTTTAAACAGATTTATAATTTACTATAAATCGGTCTGATTGTGAATCTGTGTTTTATATAATTATGACATAAACCATTCGTGTAGAAAAATCAAGACAAAAAATTAATTTCTACCGCACATAATTTATTCATAAACACTTTGCGTCAAGTTACAGTTATTGCGTACGTTGCAACTAGTTAACTGTTAATTGCAGATGAATTATTAATGATAATACACAATTGTAGCTTTGGAGATGTGGAGGCAGCAATAAACGGATTGCCCTGCATGATTTCAACTTCTGAGATTCAGGTGTTTTGGTGAGTATACTGTGTGAATTTAGTATGTGCAGAACAGGCATATATTCGATGCAGTGAAGGGGGAGGAGATATGGCCTTCTTACTATACTAGTACTGTATGGAATTCTCCCTGTACTGTTGGCCTTCTCCCGGACCGTTAATTGCCCGTCTCCTTATACTGTTGGTCTTCTTCCTGTAGTGTTAGACGGGTGGCCTTCTCGCTATACTGTTGGCCCTCCCTATACTGTTGGCCTTCTCCCTATACTGTTGGCCTGCTCCCTATACAGTTGGCCTTCTCCCTATACATTGGCCTTCTCCCTATACATTGGCCTGCTCCCTATACAGTTGGCCTTCTCCCTATATACAGTTGGCCTTCTCCCTATACTGTTGGCCCTTCTCCCTATACATTGGCCTTCTCCCTATACATTGGCCTTCTCCCTATACTGTTGGCCTTCTCCCTATACTGTTGGCCTTCTCCCTATACTGTTAGCCTTCACCCTATATACTGTTGGCCTTCTCTCTATGCATTGGCCTTCTCCCTATACATTGGCCTGCTCCCTATACAGTTGGCCTTCTCCCTATATACAGTTGGCCTTCTCCCTATACTGTTGGCCCTTCTCCCTATACATTGGCCTTCTCCCTATACATTGGCCTTCTCCCTATACTGTTGGCCTTCTCCCTATACTGTTGGCCTTCTCCCTATACTGTTAGCCTTCACCCTATATACTGTTGGCCTTCTCTCTATACTCAAGGCCGTAGACAAGGGGGGGCTTGGGGGGGCTTGAGCCCCCCCAAAATTTTCCTTGAGAAAAAATATTAAAATGTTACTCGTATTTTGTATAATTAGAATTAACTACTTGCAGCTGTAATTGATAGCGGTCTATCGTGAGTCAATCGCATACGACGACGTACTATGTCACTCTTGAAGTTCTTTAAGAAGTGCATCGCTATGATTTGCCATGCACTAGCAGTAGCCACAGCAACAGCAGCAGCAATAATTCTTTATACATGCAGTGTAGCGGTTCCTCATTTCCGTGTTCAAATTCTTCCTCCTAAGCCCAACCAGCCAAAAATAAACTTTCCACTGAAAGAGATGTTTTTGGTGCACAACGGAGGGGATGCTCAATAACATGGTATAAAATTATCCATGGTTGCGTTATGTATTCTAGAGGAAGACGATGTTCTTAGTTTCTATCGTGCTAGTGCTGTGCATCACTAAATGCCAATGACTGGCTATATGGATAGCTTATTTAGTCATACTGGCTTCACCAACTGGAAGAAAGCTTTCGAAACACAACCAATCTGTGCGCATTCTTGCAGCCGTTATAAACCTTCTATATGGATGTAGATTTACAAATGAGTAAAGATTATAAAGAAAAACAATTAGTTCAGAGCCGTAAATGTCTGCTCGCAATTACTATTCAAAGTTCAGTGTATAGCCAACGAATTTGTGGGTCGTCATGCTATTTGTTTGACTTAGTTTGTATGACTGAAGACTTGTAAGCACACATACATGCATGTATGCAATTTTGATTCTTTGTCATTGTACTAACCGTGCTAAAATATATAGCAATAGCTGCGTATACCAGCAGCCGGGTCAATTTCTGCATTTCATGCTAACAAAAAATAAAAAAAAAGTTAAAGTGGCTGGGGCATCGCCCCAGACCCCGTTGGGGGAGCTTACAGCGCTCCCCCAAACCTCCTTTCTGGGGTAGGAGGGACACGCCCCCTCCCGCACCCACCCCAGTCATTATAGCCCCCCCAAACTTTGAAAGTTGTCTACGGCCATGATACTGTTGGTCTTCTCGGGCTTCTCCCTATACTGTTGGCCTTCTCCCTATACTGTTGGCCTTCTCCCTATATTGTTGGCCTTCTCCCTATACTGTTGGCCTTCTCCCTATACTATTGGCCTTCTCCCTATACTGTTAGCCTTCTCCCTATACTGTTGGCCTTCTCCCTATACTACATGTATTGGCCTTCTCCCTATACTGTTGGCCTTCTCCCTATACTGTTGGCCTTCTCCCTATACTGTTAGCCTTCTTCCTATGCTGGTGGCCTTCTCTTTATAATAAGCTGCGCTTATACTGTTGGCCTTCTCCCTATACTGTTGGCCTTCTCCCTATACTGTTGGCCTTCT
This sequence comes from Spongilla lacustris, assembly GCA_949361645.1. NCBI lineage: Eukaryota > Metazoa > Porifera > Demospongiae > Spongillida > Spongillidae > Spongilla > Spongilla lacustris. The sequence goes on from OX442415.1 coordinate 10,215,237, forward strand.
CCCTATACTGTTGGCCTTCTCCCTATACTGTTGGTATTTTCCCTATACTATTCCTATACAGTTGGCCTTCTCTCTATACTGTTGACCCTTCTCCCTATATGGTTGACCTTATCCCTATACAGTTGGCCGTCTCCCTATGCTGTTGGCTTTCTCCCTATACTGTTGACTTTCTACCTACATGTGTACTGTCGGCCTTATCCCTATACTATTTCCTATACAGTTGACCGTCTCCCTATACTATTGGCTTTCTCCCTATATGAACCACTGAGCATTGTCCATTTGTGTAGCATCTCTGTCCCTTTGTTTACCATGTGTATAGCTGACCTGTAGGACACACACACCACACACGTGCATGGACACTTCCAGCAAGTCACCCACGCTCAGTGTACAGTGTGGACACTCAATGTAGTAGCTCTACTGGTGGAGATGCACATATTCACAAGTGTCTCCATCATGTGCACACTACACACGCTGATGTAGAGCTGTGTATTGTGTGCTTCAAACATGGGCACACACACCAATGATGTCCACACATATACCTGTACACAGTGGTACTTACATGTACATCCATATACATCAGATATAAATAATAATAATTTGGACACAAACACACACATGCATGTACATGTACACACACACACACACACACACACACACACACACACACACACACACACACACACACACACACACACACACACACACACACACACACACACACACACACACACACACACACACACACACACACACACACACACACACACACAGATTGCTGTACAACCACAACAAGACACAACAATCTACCAGGAGAGAGCTACCATACTACTGGAGGAGCAGAGGATCGATGAAGACCTACTAACTGCAGTACTACAAACCAAAGTATTTACTGGTCTGGCTACTTCCCCAGTCCTTTGAACACAGTGACGACAGATAACAGGTGTGTGAATGGCTGTTTGGGGGCTATTGTGATGGTGGTTACATGCACTAGAGTACGCATGGTATTTTTGGACATGCTAATTTTTGTTTGCATGCATTGGTGTTGAGAACACTTCCTCACTCCCCTGGAGGGGTGTTGGTGGTGTCATTGGATCACCTCTCCAAATCCCCCAGAAGGGGGGAGGTGTCCTTTGTACACATACAATGCATCACTTGGGTGACGGCTCCATCAGAAGTCTTTGAACATGCATGTTAAAGTACTTCTGTTTAAGGGCCTGGAGAGGTACATTAACTTGTACATGTACTCTTTGTTACATGTACTATTGTCTATCTTTATAGACACCATCTACTGTTACATAATCCTGTACCTAGTATATGTACCCAGGACTAATTTCAAAAATGGTCTCATCTGGTGGCTACCAGATACAGCTACAAACTCTAACCCTGACTACCTACACAAAAGTTCTGGTAAATTTAATATTACTACATTTGCATATGAGGCTGTGCCTTAAAAGGCTACCATGCGCTATATTCATTTGAGTTGCATGCAACATGTTACCTACATGTACGTGTGGTAACCTTAACCCTTCTATACATGTATGTAGCCAAGTCATCGTATGCCCTTCATGCAACTTTTTTGGCTGTAGGTCACTACATGTACATGCAGTGGTACTTCAAAGATAGGTAGTGATTTTAGTGGTTACCTAAGTTTTGCAAAGCAACCACATCCATTGTGTGGACAAGGAAACCACAAGCCAGCCCTAAGCTACTGGCCTAACAAGGGATAATGGTTCTGGGGCTATGCTAAAGCTTCATACATGTAGGTTGGCCCATGCCCATTTAGTGTTTGCATTAGTTATCACAAATAGAATAACCTTATGGGCCCACTTCGTACATACATGTATGGACACACCTCCCTTGACAACTTACATGTACATGTACATGTTATATACTATACTGTTGGTCAGTTGGCCTTCTCCCTATACAGTGGCCTTCTCCCTATACTGTTGGCCTTCTCCCTATATAGTTGGCCTTCTCCCTATACAGTTGGCCTTCTCCCTATACTGTTGGCCTTCCCTAAAGGTTTTCATTTTTAGTATGCACGGCATTACATGTAGTACCTTGCTCTCATTACTATCAACAGTAAGGCTCTCAACTGTAGTACTCCAAGCCTAGCTGGCAACAAGTAGACAGGCAATAGAATAACCCTGGGGCTCACCAAAAATGTACATACATGTACATGTATGGACACAAGTAGTAGTGCTGCACATCTGTTAACATACTATGAACTTCCAGGACACAGCTATTCCCTAGGACAACCAGCAATACCAGGCCTAAGGGGTTGTATTTGCACAATGATGCATGGCATTGTGCATGAGATTATTCACTGTATGTACAGACCTAGACCTTTTATCAGCAGTCTGGCCACACAACAAAATTCATGACATTGGGCCTTTGTTACTTTGTACAAACATCGAAATAAGATAGGATCAGCAGGTGTTTATGTACACACACATACATGTACACACACACACATGCATGCACACACACACACACACACACACACACACACACACACACACACACACACACACACACACACACACACACACACACACACACATCAGCTGAACGTGGGGGAGGAGGAGGCAGGAATAGGCAACATCTGCCAGTATCACTTACGGTTTCCAGTCATGCATTTGCTACAGATGTTACGTGTACAAGAAGCACACCATTGCATGCATGTACTTCCTATAACACCAGGGATTTACCGCACCTACCCCCTGGTGTACACATGGCATGTCACTTGCTGTTCTATCAATTAATCCAGGGTTCACAAACATGCCATTTAACTGTACATATGAAGGGAAGACTTCCTACAATAATACTGCAGCAATGGAAGTAGAACATCGTAACACAAACTTTCATGAATCCCTCAATTGTATTTAGCCAGTCAGACACTCAATGTTTTGGCATATACAAACTGCCACCACAACCTGTACAAAAAAAACAAATAATACTTTCTCTTTTCCTCCTCCCTTCAATTTCCTTACCTCCCCTTCCATCTCCCTCCCTCCTCATCCAGTCAATTTTCCTACCTCCCCCTCCCTCCCATCACTCTCGCTCCTCCTCTCTCCTTTCCTCCCCTTATCCCCATTCACCCCGCTGGCCCCGGCTCTCATCTTATAGCGCATGTCAAATGAAGTACTATCCGGCTGAAAGGATCGTGTGTGAAAGGAAAAAGGTAAGCTAGCTGGGTTTGTTTAAAAAAAATAAATAAATAAAACTGAATAATACCATGCTTTCCAGAATGGAAGAATAGTTTATCTAGTGTTGTTAAGTGGTTTTAAGAAGACACTTATATTGGGTTGAAGAAAAGGACGTAAGTTAATTAACCTGTTCTCTTCTACAGTATGCAATATGTGTGTTCAGGTGTATTCTAGTAATCACTGCATTTTTATTTCAGGGAGTTCAAGTGTCAGCTTAAATTGATTTTTCACATACAACGCTCACTAGCTGCAGGAACAATCAGAAGGAACAGTGCATGTGCATGGATGTCACTATGGATGTAATGTAGCGTTACTGTTGTGTTAATTTAACTGCAGGTGTCACAACAAAGCACTGTTGTACATGTACATGTGATCATGTTTCAAAAGATTCAACCACATGCAATGGCATCCTAGGCTGGTTTGTTTCTCAGACACTCGATACCTCAGGATGCACTCGGATAGCTTACAACATCAACAACCATTCATTCATTATACTGAATCATACACGTAATCACATACACACACGTGATCCTATATATCTCTATGTTTCCGGACATCACAGTTCCTCCCCATTTCACACTGGTGACAGACCACCATCCCTTGTTGTCCATTCTCAACCCTGAAAAGGGATTACCAGCAGTGACAGCAGCACAGTTGCATTGGTATATGCGGTAGGCTAGCCCTGTCTTGATATCAGGTACAAGAGTACCACTCAGCACACAAATGCTGATGCACTTTCACGGGGTGGCCGACATGCAGATGGCACAAATGGACGAGGAGGAAGGAGGGACATTCCCAACTACAAACCCTCCTGGTCGAGGTGGCAGAATTAGGAAGAACAACAACAATTAAGGGACCTGGTGTTAGCAAGGGTGTTTCAGCCTATTCAGGAGGGATGGCCACCCAAAACTACAGAAGAGGTCCGGTTATAAAGCCATGCTTTGAGTAGAGACATGAACTATACATGTACAGCAGTACAATCCTGTGAAAGGGTACAGGGAGAGGTATAGGCCTGTACCACTGTTCACGGAGGGGTACAGGCCTGCTCAGGGATACAGGCATGTTCAAGGAGGGGTACAGGGATACAAGCCTGGACAGGGGTAAGGCCTGTACTGGCAGGGGGGGAGGGGTACAAGCCTGGACAGGGTGGGTGGGGGGGGGGGGGTTGGGGGTACAGGACTGTACAAGGGTACAGGCTTGTACAGGGGTGCAGGCCTGTACAAGGGTAATGGCGTGTACAGGGAGGGGTAGTGGCCTGGACAGGGGTACAGGCCTGTACTGGGGGGGGGGGGGGGGGGGGGGGGACTGTACAAGGGTACAGGCTTGTACAGGGGTGCAGGCCTGTACAAGGGTAATGGCGTGTACAGAGAGGGGTAGTGGCCTGTAGGGGAGGAGTGGGTTAGTTGAGCCACTGGGTTAGTTGAGCCACCCCCTGTTTTAGCTCCATGAAGAAACATAATTGAATTATGTTAACATATATTGGCATTAAGTGTTATGACTAGCTTTTTGTCCTACTTTAGGATTTTGTTTTAGTATTCATCAGAATATGAAATTCAAAAATAAGAATTTTGATGATCAGAGTGAAATTCTGTTTTTATGGTTTGTGCGCTCATAATTTCTACATAATGACAATATTCTTGTTTCAGTCTTGGGTGTTTGAAAGTGCATGTATGCAGCTATATTTATGTTTATAATAAATTATATACTTTGCTTCCTTTTTATACAACTTAGCTAGATACAGGAAAAGTTAGTAGTGGGGTTAGTTGAGCCAATTGTAAAGGAGGTTAGTTGAGCCATATGCTTTAGCTGCAATTGTATGGCATTGAAATGATTTATTGATTTATGTAACAGATATAGTGAGCTATGCTTATTTGGCTATGCAGCAATCTCAGAAGCATTCTGTTTTTATTTCTAAAAGGAAAAATGACTGTGAACACATTAAAAACACTTGTTGATCAATTTCAAGAGCTGTTGTTGAAAAAGTGTCATGTATTAGTGTATGAATTTGTTTGATCAATGATTTGACAACGTAAGGCCTAGGCCTACTTATGTTAGCAATTATTATGCAATGCAACTAACTTTGGCTGAAGGCAGCATATGGCTCACCTGACCCATGTACCTGGCACAACTAACCCACTTGGCTGGGTTAGTTGTGCCATTTGACACCTGTTGATTTTTAATAATGTCCCTATTCTCACGTACATCCCCAGTCTCTAACATTCCTATGACATGTACCCAAGTACATCAGACTATTAACCTCTGCTTAATACCAATCCTCAGAGGCAGAATAAACCAAAACCTAAAAAGTGGCTCAACTAACCCACTCCTCCCCTACAGTGGTACAGGCCTATAAAATTGTACAGGCCTGTACAATTTGGGGTACAACCAATTGTATTGATAGCAGTTGTTCATTCATGATTGTCCTCTGTTTCATTCCATTTCTCTTGTCTTTTGCTAGGCCATGTAGTGATCCCCATTTCAGTCTGTCCCATTCTTCTTTGCTTTCATCGTCCCCCTTTAGTTCCTTCACAGAGTGGTCTCTAGTGGGTACACCCTTTCCAACACCTGTTCCTTCTGCCCTTTTCTTTGCACAACACGCCCTCTCAATTTGCCCCCATTTCCTGCAAACTTTGTTTCTGAACCTGCACTGTTGAGTATCATGCGCTCCTCCACACCTGTTGCAAGCCCCTAGGCCTGACGCTCTCCCCCTTCTTGGTGGTGCTGCCACTTGATGTACTTCCTGTTTTGTGACACTCTGCAACTGTTCTGCGCGTCTCTAGTCTCTCTTTCCGCTATTTTCGCTGTCTCCACCACCTTGGCTAAAGTGAGGTCTGCCTTTGTGAGGAGTCTCTTCTGTACCCCCTCGTCCCTCATACCAAAGAACACCCTGTCTCTCAGCGTCTCTGATAACATCGCACCAAACGCACAGTTCTGCAAACTTGCTGCATACCACATATCACACTTTCTCCCTCCTTTTGTCCCGTTTGTGGAACCGTACGTTCTGCGATGACTAGAGGTTTAGGCGCTACGTGTGTCGTTAAGGCTGCGACCAGTTGCTCGTACGTTCGGTCTTTCAATTTCTGGGGTGCTACGAGCGCTCGGAGCAGGCCAAATGTAATACACAGGCGAGGAAAGCGTCCTTTTTCTGTTCGGCTTCCACTTTATTTGCCAGGAAGAAATGTTCTAGCCGCTCGACGTATTAACTAAACCAGTCTTCCGTTGACGCGTCACACTCCCCTGCCATCCTTCTTAGCTATCCCATGCACCCTCGTCGCCACTGTAGACCTCAGGATGCACTCGGATAGCTCAGATCCAGCTACAGCTACGTGTATGCCTACATCTCTTGTCTGAGCAGCCGGTCGAGGTAAGCAGCCTAACAACATCGATCTGTCTTGCAGAAAACACAGATTCGAAGCTTTTAGTATTCCATGGCATGTACTAGTAGTTACCCCCGGCACGGGGCGGCACCTGGCCCACCACGCCCTCTGCTCGACTCCAGCTTTGCAAAATGCTGGCATGTCCTAGTCTCATTTTATTAACTATGGAATATCCTTGATTTTACTAAATATCTATGGCAACACATAGAAACGCCATTTAAAAATGGCGCCTTATTGCACCAAAACTGATTTACTATTTTTAAAAATGGTCCCCAAATTCTTCACGACAACATCCACTTTTTTTCATATATTATATTATTTGGATAGTTGTAGAATTGTTTCAGAGGGTGGCAAAAGTTCTAACCCCCCTCTGTTCATTAGTTATAACTAATGGAATATCTTAATTAGCATGATTTTTTCCCATTTTCTGTACAAGTCTATGGAATATCATATTTTCAGAAATGGTCCCAGAATTTTGGACGATACAAGGTGTGAAATTGCCTACATTAAAACATCATTTAGAGTAGTATTAGAGGGTGGCAAAAGTTGCAGGTCCGTTAGTTAAGTAAATAATAATCAAGTTAGTAAAAACGCCATACATTCTCTATGGAACGTACCGCGGAATGAAATCCAAAAATTTACAAACCGCAACTTTCGTGTCCGTTGATTTCTCCATATGGTACGAATGCTGCAAGAGATATAACTCCTAGAAGTACATAGTACAGAAAGACGATGATAATCTTTCTCTCAGCAGTTCCAAAGAGTTCGGGCAATTTAGCTGACGCTCCTTCGCGGTGAATTTGTAGAATGTGTGGCTATGAATAGGTACTTGAATATTTAACGTACGCGTACCAAAAAATGATGATCTAATAACGCGATGAAAATTGTGACTGGAATTGTCTATTGAAGGTGTGCACCGTGCGGAAAAAAAAGCTTGTTTGTGTTTGTTTATCTGCAATTTTGAACTCAGCTGTGTTCCTATGGTAGTTGAGTAAGTGTACTATGAATTGATACTGTTGAAACAGATCGTATTTTCCTCGTCTAGTTACCTACGCACATTGAAAAATAAGTACATTTTAGACATTGAACATTTTCTTCATATGTTAAGAGGCAGGGAAAAAAAACGTTTTCACCACTTAGGAAGGGTCATAGTCTAGCTGCCTTTAAAATGGTATCAACTTTGGTTGATGCGCAAGGGGTCATACGATGGGATATGTCTATTCGTTTGATACTGGCGTCAGGCGAACCCTTATTATCTGAAAGGACCAATATGCTTTAAGAAGTGTTTTCTGGTTCTATGTCGAGCGATTCTAATTAAAAAGCACCTAATCATTTGAGAGGCAGAAATTTTGACTTCAGTTACATGTTGCTTGAGCACTAGAAGACAAGGCATTAATTTTTCGTAACTCTTGGATGATGCGCAAGGGTTGTTTATTGGTGGTCTGGTCCCCAGACCAATATAGTGCACATGAGAGCTCGATGGAATAGGTTTAAAATTTGGTTACCAAATTGCACTTTAAATTGTATTTTATACTAAGATGAAGACTGCAGCTGATTTGAAGAAGTGTATTGATATTTTCTAGAGTGACATCAGTGAAAATAATACCTTACAGGTGCCAATGATAAGAACTAAAGGATTGGTAATGATCAATTTGACAAACAAGAACACCACCCAAACAGCCAAAATGGTTGCACTTCTTGATTCAGGAAATAGAATCAATGTGAATGCAATACAAAGGACCTCAATTCAGACTTCCTAACAGCAATGGCGACATTGAAGAAGAATCTAACATTTAATTGGGATACTATATTATCCAACTCCTAGGTGAACATTTCGCTCGCCTATGCAACCCTCTATTATTGACACAACACACATATCTACTGTTATAGATCTTTCTCCTACTCAAGCAGACCCAGCAATTTGTTATCCCCACTGTCTACAAAACTAAGAAGTGGTTGTAAGTACATGTACATGATTATGTGCAAGTACATGTACACGATTATTACTGAAGCAGATGTCAATATCAAATTAAAGAGAGTAGTTAAACAAAGGCTTCAAATTCTTTTGCACAGAAATGAACAGAATGATCATAAGCTAGCTAGCTAGCTGAAGCAACTAATGGTTGATTTACTTCTGAAGTCAATTAGTAGAAAGTGCATGATGAACTAAAATGCATTACTAGTAAAGATGTGGAAAAAAAATACAGCAGGTCGCATTACTGTCTTGAATGTATAAACCTGCAGTGTTTGCCACACTATCGAGCTGTTCTTAAATAAGTAGCCGGCAGATAGTTTATGATCAGCATAGCTAGCTTGCATGGTATTATAGGTAAATTGGTAACTTGTCCATGGATGCAACAACTGCTGCATGTATGCAAATCAAAAGATCGCGATAGCATCACATATGATAAGTCTTAGACCTGCATGGGAAAGTTACAAGTAAAATTATCAAAACCTCTTAATTAGCTTTCTAACAAAACTGAAGATGAGCAAGACAATATTGTAAAATTTTGTATAAAACAATTAAGGTATAGAAACACATGCTGTCAAGCTACATTCCAAAAAACACTACAAAAGAAGTTTAATAACAGTGTTGCACAGAGGGCAAATCTGAGTTGTCTGTAGAGATTTCAGACCTAGCTGATGACCAGATGATGGCTATAGTACTTCTGAAAATGGACTGTACTCAGTGTGAACACTTGTGGTTTGGTAGCCATTAGGACAAAGGTCATGTTATCAATGTAAAATACTTCAGAAAGTCAACAACATCTACAGTTACAGTTACCTATTGGAAATACGAAGAAACGGAGGAATAAGGAGAAGTCGTTAAAATGATATTGATTGAATTTGTAGTACACTATATTACTGGTGATCTACAGATCAACGAACCTACTATATTTTAGTAATTAGAAATGTGTACTCAATATGATAGTAATGTTTGGCTTAATAACTACTTGTTTTGCAGCAACTGTAGCAAAAAAAAGTCAAACCGTCACAATTTTTTCTTCCCTCTCGCATCACACCGCGTACACGCCAAAATGTGTGTTTGAAATGCCGCAACTTCTGAAATACTGCACCTATAAATACAAATAAGGTATCTTTTTAATGCACATATTTCCCTCTTTCATTTGATATTAAAATCGCTGCATTTGATGCGATTTGAAAAAAATGTTGAAAACATTGTAAATAACTCCATGCAGTGCCTAATTATAAATTGTCACGGTTGCATGTTATTTAATTATAATGAGATTGTTAATAAACTATAGCAAAATTAATGATGCAGTTGTTAAAGATTCGACAATATATCACTGCTACAAAAAATTATATCTTAATCACATCAGTATAAACCACAACAATTACTTTAAATAAATATTATCACTGATATTTGTATAATCATATACGTCTATAGAATGAACTAGCAGAACTGCTGAAACTGAGGTATGCCTGTAGTAATCTATACATCCAAAAGTATACTATACAAGCCTATTATCAATTTTCCGTCACACCCTGATTAGCAGCGACACTGATTTACCTTATATGAATCGTCCAGAACAATGCCAAAAGCAGCGTCACTCCAATGGGTAAAATTATGCTTATTGGCAAAACAAGTGCATAAAAGCTTGCAGGTACACTTTGTGGTAAGCATAGCAGAGGTGGGAAACGAGCGTTTACGAATCCACCTGACGCAAATGCCGCAGCGACGGGTACAACTGGTAGAGTAATTGCCAGGAGGACAACTGCTGCATGAACATACTTCATTCGATGCAAATTCTTGAACGAATTAGCATGGAGAGGACATTTGATACCCCCAAAATAGCTATAGCAACGTGGCAAATCCAAATGATTGCAAGCAACATCAAGCAATAGAAGAAAAATGAACCTGAAACAACATCAAAGTAAAATGTCAGCGCATACACGAAACGGACCGATTTACCAGGTATTGCACAAAACGGAGTGGATTGCTTGAAGCTTTCTATCCAATCAGGGGACGTGCAGTAGAGGGCCTTTGGATCAATCCTGCTGACTGCTGCAAACACAGCTGCAAAACAGACGAATAATAATCACACAATACTCACTGGCTAGCTAAATAGATGTTAGTGTCCTTTTTAATTCAGATCACTGCATGTATTCCGACTCACCTAAGAGAATAGTTATTACAGTCTGGTAGAAAACCAAAATTGATGGAAAAACAAACCTATGACATCATTTATTTCAGATGTTCTTAAAACTGATTAAATTGGAACATTCACTTACATTCTCTTATGTCTCAATGCAGATATAACCACAGTTAAGACTCCGCTAACGAGACCAACAACCACTGCCATTTGTACAAATGCATCCTCACTATTCGTTGCATCAGTACCAGCTATAACCCAGTTGGGGCATTCAGGCAAACAGCTATTCCTGATGAATACAAAATTCTCACTGCAGTTGCTGTTCATCAGAGGTGATTGACCTGATGAACTTGGGATAGTACCTAATTAGAAGTAGAAAGGTTTGAAAGCCAATTTAAATGTACACATGTTAGTAGAACATACGATTGCAAGGACATATATTTGGTAGCACAGAGCACTCGGGCAGGTCAGTTATTGTTGCCTTAGCAAGTGTCCATTCATTTTTGCATGTTTCAGTACTGATAGTAGTACATTGCTCCGATGATGGAAGATACGCGGTTTGATTTCCATCACACAGTGGAAACAGGTACAGGCAGAAGAATGGCAAAGCAGCACCTCTACACTGGGGCGAAAGTAAACTTTCATACTGTTTAGCCTTATCGATTGCTTCATTTTCCATCACGTTGATGCTTGAGGAAATATACACACCCTCCTCAAGGCTCAGGGATGGAATGCAGCTCTTATAGCCTTCAAGGTATGGGTAACATACTGATCCCGTGTTGTTGTACAGCACTGCTGTGCACTTTGCTTCAAATGCAGTAGAAGAATTTGCCTAGGAAAAAAGACTTAATGTGCATGAATGATTATAACTATAATTATACATGTTATACCACAATAATTATAACCCTAGGCACCAATCATGGCATTAGTAATGATCGAGTTATGATAGTATCAAAAACCATATAATGGATATAAATTGTATGTACTTTTCTATTTTCAGGCATTGCGTCATTCCTGCAAGAGCTGAGGGAGAGAAAGGAGTCAAAATTGTATGTTCTCTAACAGGGAGGAAAGGGTGCTGACAGTATGGAATTCATGGTGGTCATATCCTTCGAAGCTACAAGGCTGTTAAATGAGCTGGCAGCCATGCACTACCAGGAAATGGCCTGATGGGGAAGCAACACCTGCCAGCTGCCATACTGACAGTGGCAATAAAGTCTGCAGGTGAGTGAGCCTGAGATTTAAAAAAAAAATCGAATCCTATCTTTTGCAACATAAATATAATGCTGTTAGATATTTATAATTACTCAGTAATGTTCTAAATATTATCTCTAATCACTTTCCCCTTCCTTTTTATGCCACCATTGCCTTCAAATCCTAGGTACATAACTCTAACCCAGTAGTAACCGGCATCAGGAATGTTAACATGATGGCTCAGGTATTAGAATGGATGGTGTCATAATCTAATAGTAATAATAGTAATATTGTACTGAAATGAATTACATTGCCGTATGTCAATTGTGCTAATGAGGTAAAATACTCAGGTGTTGCTGGCACACGCTTTGACTGTGATAGCCCATGAATTTATTGGTGTATCCTGTTATATAGGATATTAACATATCTATTATAAGATTATAAGAAATATAAATATTAAATCATACACAGTTGAAACATACATCTAGATCATGACAAATTTAGTAGTATGCTTTATATCCAAGTCTGCTTAGATTCAAAGCAGTTTGTTTATGGCATACATTTTAGGACCTAAAACAAATGATGCCCAAATTTGGGCACGTTCACATGTTGATATGACATGTTTTACTGTCTCTCGTTTCCAAACCATAGAAAAGTTATTTAAATAAGTTCTGTGTGCATGAGCATGAAGATCACTCTGATCATTTAGTACTCAACAGGAGAAGAGGGGGGGAAGTGTGATAGCATGGGTGTACAGGGGAGGGTGTACAGGGGAAGATGTACATGGGAGGGTGTACATGGGAGAGGTGTACAGGGGAGGGTGTACAGGGAAGGGTCACGGGTGTACAGGGGAGAATGTACAGGGGAAGGTGTACAGGGGAGGGTGTACGGGGGAGGGTGTACAGGGGAGGGTGTACAGGGAGGGTATACAGGGGAGGGTGTACAGGGGAGGGTGTATGGAGGAGGGTGTACAGGGGAGGGTGTACAGGGGAGGGTGTACAGGGGAGGGTGTATGGGGGAGGGTGTATGGGGGAGGGTGTACAGGGGAGGTTGTACAGGGGAGGGTGTACAGGGGAGTGTGTACAGGGGAGGGTGTACGGGGAGGGTGTACAGGGGAGGGTGTACGGGGAGGGTGTACGGGGGAGGGTGTATGGGGAGGGTGTATGGGGGAGGGTGTACAGGGGAGGGTGTACAGGAGGGGAGGGTGTACGGGAGAGTGTATAGAGGAGTGTTTATCTGGCGTGCTTCAGTACGATATAGCTGTGAACACTGTACATTATAATCCGTAGAGGTGACAAAGCTAAATTTACTGATGATAAATGCTTCTATGGATACATTCCGTGCAATTAAAAACGTTGCCGCAATGGATGTATTTATAATACTTCTAACGGCTAATTATTTGGGCTAAATGCATTACTGATCATGAGTCTACTGACGCGAGATGAAGCTGTTACAACCAGGGCTGCCGAAAGTCAGGGCAGGCTCCGGCCTGTGACCTGAAGGTCAGGCCAGGGCTACGGCGTGAAGTCGACTTGCAGGCCGAATAAATACAGCATGCAGCCAATGATGAAAAATGCAACCGCTTGGGCTGGGTTTGTATTCCCTTAACAGTGGAGACGCATGGTTGCTGGGGAGGAGAAGCGGGCAGTTGTCTTGACAGACTCGCCACACGAATAGCCACTCGAACTGGCTGTCCCAAGTCTTCAGCAGTGTCAGGGCTATATGGAAAATTGAGCATTACCCTGGTCAGGGCCAACGCTAGGGCTTTACTGGCTAGGTCGGCTTCATTTTTATAATGACTATAAGTGTAGGTTATAAGACACTGAGTATTGATTATTCATAATGCATAAACATTATCGAGAGTTACGTATAACGGGACTCTTATCAATTGGATAGCTTAGCTCTTTGTCATCGTCGAACAAGCAGTCCAAAACGAGCAGTTTCGCGTTTGTTTGATGTCATAAAACCGCGTGGTTGTGGAGAACAAAACGTTTGTTTAAACTCGTACCCAGTCCCACCGTATATCTCGTTCTTTTTCTTCTTGACCACGCATAACTCGAGATAGGAACACTTCTAAGAAATAAAAATCACACCAATAGCTTCAGAATTCACTGGCATTCTCGCTTCAGTGGTCAAAATGTATCGAGGTTACATTGTATATATCGGTGGTAAGTACACTACATGTACATGTAATCCAATGTGAACGGTCTGGGCACTACACCTATTAGTGGTAATTAACCTAGTGAAATTGTGGCACGGCACTACCACTATTTACTCGAGCCAGAACTAACCGGTGAGGTCTTCACCGGAACCTCGAGCCTAAACTAAACTTTAAAGAGACAACGATACAACGAACATTCAGCGACCATGAAGAGTGCAGAACATCGGGACGATTCCATCGCTTCTCCTTCGGCGAAAAGAATGCGATTCCAAAAACGCACGACCAACAGCCAAACATGCTGCTGGAAAAAATGCTACCGCAGGGGTAATAGGCTTGGAAAGCTACCAAAACCAATAGGTACGCTCGAATTCAACTGGGTTTGATCATGATGTACATCAGTCAATTATGGTCTCCCCCACACCCCCTAGTACGGGCACAGAACGGGCATTTGGACGGAGATTGACTATAGGATTTTTGCCCCAGGGGAATTATCCATGATGTCGCATGGCGCAGGAAATTTATGCGGGCGTCTCTTCTGCTGCTCCACATAGTATGTAGGGGATTTGAATGGCTAGAATGCCCAAGGGGTTGGGGATTTGAAAACCGCAATCTTCAAATCCCCACCTTTGCCCCATCTGTGCCCGCACTGGGGGGGGGCCGGGACTGGAGTGGGAGTCCATTGATAGAGGTCAGAATTCATTGTGTACGTGGGAAAACCTGTTAACCTTGCCCTGTCATCAATATATAAGAGGTCTGCCCAGGTCAATTTAACAGTTTTAACATGGCTTCTATTTATACATGTACATGTACATGTAGGTATTTTGTAGATACATGTAATTGTAATTTCATTGCATGTGTTCATTTTCTGTACCTTTTAGCTTCTCCCTGTATGAACCAAACAAAGCATACTGAGGGAATATAAAGGTAGCCTAGTAGCATTATGTTAAATGGGCGAAATGATGCCTTTTGCAAAATCCACACATGGTTAGCACAAAAGGTCAGCTGTTTGTGAAGTTAGTGCAGGTGCTTTGCTTAACAAGGCTGCATAGAAAAAAATAGGTGAATTTCTACATGATATTCGTGCTATTGATGCAATCAAAATCACAGAACCTTTCTTTTGTGATGCCTCTTACAACCACATAGGGAAGCTTGGTACCCTAATGGTAAGTGTGTGTAATGGCAAACGAGATACCTGCATACCTTTATGTACCCTACTCCTCCTCTTATACCTACTACTACCCCTACCCCTCCCAATACTTACCACTACCCTTACAATTACCCCTACTCCTCCCCTTACCTACCACCATGGGCGCCCCCAGCATTTCTGGAAGGGTGGGGCCAGGATAGGGTAAGGGGGCCACATTTGACAGCCAAATATTACTATGGGGGTGTTGTATGCTTTAGGCCGATTCAGCGGGGGGGGGGGAGGGCATGGCCCCCCTGGGGGCGCCCATGACCTACTCCCTACCCCTACTCCTTCCTTTACCTACTACTACCTCTATCCTCCCCTTACCTACTATTCCCCTGGTGCATGGAGTGAGGTGACCTCAATGGTCACGTGTGTAATGATGAGGAATTCACTGATACACTATACTGTCAGAGTATGAAACATATCTACATGGATACTGTTCACAAGTTGAGTTGACACAGATCTCTTTAATTTACATAACACTCAGGGATTTACCGCTCCCACCCCCTATCCACCCCCTACCCACCCCCTGGTTTGCCCCTAATTTGACTAATCCACCCCCTAGTTTATATGTGCCATGTCAAAATAAAACTGCATTTAATGGTGCAGAGGGAAGGCTTTTATTTTTGCCCACCCCCAATACTGTTATATATTCCGAAACCCACCCCCTGTTGCAAACTTGGCCGTAAATCCCTGTCACTGTAATAAAGGAAGAGATGGTGGACACTCCTGTGGCTGTCATGAGTATCAAGAGAGCCAGAGAGAGTAAATGTACTAATACTGAGTATAACATTGTTTATGTACTGAACAATATTATGGTTATGACATGTAGATATATACCAAGTTCAGATTGTAGCTGAGTGATCAGTGTTTCTCTATGGTATCATAATTGCAACGTCGGAGGATGGTCCTTTTTGCATTTTAAAATGCAAAGTATTCTCTTTCCACTATTGGGGTATACATGTATACATGTACATGTAAGATTAATAGTGATGAAATGTCTGTTGCTAAGTGAATATATTTAGATGTAGCATTGAAAGCAAGAATAAAAAGCAATGAAACAAGTAAATAAAAACATTCTCTATGAGAAAGTTGGTGGTACATAGGATTTGAAGGCAATAGTGGTGTAAAAAGTAGGGAAACATGGGTTGAATGATAAGGAAAAACGAAATAGTCCTATATTTAGCACATGCATGAACAATGTATTGTCCTGCAATGTGTGCTGGGCTAAATATAGGACTATTTCGTTTTTCCTTATCATTCAACCCTTGTTTCCCTAATTTTTACACCACTATTGCCTTCAAATCCTATATACCACCAACTTTCTCATAGAGAAAGTTTTTATTTACTTGTAGAATTATAATTGGGACAGTTCACGCGAAAATGATAACTCGCTTTTATATTTATAATGTTATAAAATTTCCTTATGTTTGAATCGCTATAACTTCCCAACGGTTTAGGCTATCCACTTCATATTTACAACACTTCATACCACACCATTTCTCTATGGTAAAATACATTTTGGTGTCTTGCACTTGCTTCGTACCAGTACTGCAACGTTCTATACCCCACCGGGTTCAAACCCGCCATAACTTTCTGTAGGAGTAATCAAATCGCTTCAAATTCGGTTTATAGGTAGAGAGGTCGTATACCTATCGATTTTTTCTGTTCGCTAATTTTTATCAAATCCGTTACGGAGATACAGTGGAGCAAAGTTGGTACAAGTTTCCCGCTCGAATCGCGCCATTGTACGTGCTTCCATTCATCGAAGACATGAATATGCAACTACTTCCTGTGGGCTGAGACTTCGATAACTTATAGCCACACCTATACTGCACTAAAGTCCCTGTCACTGTTGTTATTCGTTGTTCTTCGGTGTAGATAAACGACATGGCGACGTATCAAACTACTGAAGACGAGCTAGTAGTACTTCATTCGGCGGACGTTGTCGAGCTGTACGAATGCGACGACCGATATTAAAGATACACACACAATCAGTGAAGATGGAAAGATTGAGAACGGTAGTGATGACGGTCGTCCCACTGAAGATGCTGGTTGTAGGGAGTAGGTAGCCCCTAAATCACTAAAGGAGCCTCCAGCCCCACCCCCACTTACGGGGCTATAGCCCCTTCACTGAAAAGTGGACTTCATAGCCTCATGCACATTGCAAATCCAGACAGCAGCCCCACATAACCATCCGATGCCATGCAGAGCCACCAGCCAACTAGCAGTACCTGTGGAACCACCTGCCCATATCAGGCACTACACAGGGGCCACCAGCTAACCAATGGGGTCAGCCTCCACAATACCAATGGTGACACCAGCCACATGGATTTGGCATGCAGCCCCCACAATTTCAGGGGAGTCGTGAACTACATGCACTTGTACATGTTGTATTTGTCACCTGTACACCGTACATATGTGTCGTTAAGAGTCATCTCTGTACACCTTATGTATGTGTCGTTAAGGGGTCACCTGTACACCATACGTATGTGTCGTTAAGAGCCATCTCTGTACACCTTATGTATGTGTCATTAAGGGGTCACCTGTACACCGTACATATGTGTCGTTAAGAGTCATCTCTGTACACCTTATGTATGTGTCGTTAAGGGGTCACCTGTACACCGTACGTATGTGTCGTTAAGAGTCATCTCTGTACACCTTATGTATGTGTCGTTAAGGGGTCACCTGTACACCATACATATGTGTCGTTAAGAGTCATCTCTGTACACCTTATGTATGTGTCGTTAAGGGGTCACCTGTACACCGTACGTATGTGTCGTTAAGAGTCATCTCTGTACACCTTATGTATGTATTGTTAAGGGGTCACCTGTACACCGTATGTATGTGTTGTTAAGAGTCATCTCTGTACACCTTATGTATGTGTCGTTAAGGGGTCACCTGTACACCGTACGTATGCGTCGTTAAGAGTCATCTCTGTACACCTTATGTATGTGTCGTTAAGGGTCACCTGTATACCGTACGTATGTGTCGTTAAGAGTCATCTCTGTATACCTTATGTATGTGTTGTTGTTAAGGGGTCACCTGTACACCATACATATGTGTCGTTAAGAGTCATCTTTTTACACCTTATGTATGTGTCGTTAAGGGGTCACCTGTACACCGTACGTATGTGTCGTTAAGAGTCATCTCTGTACACCTTATGTATGTGTCGTTAAGGGGTCACCTGTACACCATACATATGTGTCGTTAAGAGTCATCTCTGTACACCTTATGTATGTGTCGTTAAGGGGTCACCTGTACACCGTACGTATGTGTCGTTAAGAGTCATCTCTGTACACCTTATGTATGTATTGTTAAGGGGTCACCTGTACACCGTACGTATGTGTTGTTAAGAGTCATCTCTGTACACCTTATGTATGTGTCGTTAAGGGGTCACCTGTACACCGTACGTATGCGTCGTTAAGAGTCATCTCTGTACACCTTATGTATGTGTCGTTAAGGGTCACCTGTATACCGTACGTATGTGTCGTTAAGAGTCATCTCTGTACACCTTATGTATGTGTTGTTAAGGGGTCACCTGTACACCATACATATGTGTCGTTAAGAGTCATCTCTGTACACCTTATGTATGTGTCGTTAAGGCTAGGGGTCACCTGTACACCGTACGTATGTGTCGTTAAGAGTCATCTCTGTACACCTTATGTATGTGTTGTTAAGGGGTCACCTGTATACCGTACGTATGTGTCGTTAAGAGTCATCTCTGTACACCTTATGTATGTGTCGTTAAGGGTCACCTGTACACCATACGTATGTGTCATTAAGAGTCATCTCTGTACACCTTATGTATGTGTCGTTAAGGGGTCACCTGTACACCGTACGTATGTGTCGTTAAGAGTCATCTCTGTACACCTTATGTATGTGTTGTTAAGGGGTCACCTGTACACCATACGTATGTGTTGTTAAGAGTCATCTCTGTACACCTTATGTATGTGTTGTTAAGGGGTCACCTGTACACCGTACGTATGTGTCGTTAAGAGTAATCTTTGTACACCTTATGTATGTGTCGTTAAGGGGTGACCTGTACACCGTACATATGTGTCGTTAAGAGTCAACTCTGTACACCTTATGTATGTGTTGTTAAGGGGTCACCTGTACATTTTACATATGTGTCGTTAAGGGGACACCTTATTAAGTTCTTTTTAGAACTCGCCACACAGATGTGTGGCATTTTAAATTTACAAAGGGGGCATTTTGCAATCTGATTTTTTCAATTTGCCAAAAAACACTCAACGGTCAATCAATTTGTTTTGTTGTGATACTGTGCCTGAGTTTCCTACAGAGTAAAGTAACTTAGTTCCCTTCTCTTGTTATCATCAGAAGGACCGCACAAGCATGCTGTTAGAATAATGGTATAAGGCTGCCAGAAGGAACGAGTGACTGTGCCCCACACACTGGGACCAGCCCCCACGGCCATCCTGCCCACTACCTTCTATAACCCAGCGACCAATGGTGTGGTCAGTATCATTGGAACCATTAATGCAAGTGAATTTCATAGCCCCACAAGGCAGGTCGAATTAGCACCATTGGACGTTAAGCTGGAGGTACATGTATCAGGAGAGCCATCAGCTGCCGAACTCCCCAGGGGCCATTGAGGACCCCCACAACAATGCAGTTCGACTTTGCAGTATAGTGTAGGTTGTGTTAACTGAACTTGTGTGAATTCTGATGCTCTAAACTTGGGGTCAAATTTACACCTTGTACTTGTGGCTGTTGTGGGGTTAAATCCATAGTCCCATTTACATCTTGTGCTTATGTCTGTTTGGGGGCCAAATCCTGCCAGGTGTTCTTCTTAATTGATGAGGCACAGCAGGCCGGCAAGGGTGCCATGGTGGTGGTCAACCTGGTGCATGTCTTCTTCCACCTTCATGGAGGCGTTAGGGGTTAATCTAAGTACACCATAACGTGTTGTTAGGGGTAACCTTTGTGCACCTTCCTTGTGTTGTTAATCTCAGTACCAATGGCGCCCCCAGCATTTCTGGAAGGGGGTGGGGCAGGATAGGGTAAGGGGGCGCTATAATGCAACTAATCTAACTGTATATACATCTAAAGCACTAAAGTTTTTTTTTTTTTGGATAAAGCAAGCCTTGTTCGTTTGTTTAAATAAACCAACCACGGGTGCAGACCAACCACAATCAGTACGGATAGGGCAGGTAATTATTTCACCACTGATGCATGGCTTCCTAGATAAGATAACTCTGTACATGTACAAACAGATAAAAAGTGTGCAGATACAGACATGTACAAATGAAGGCTACTTCAGTGGTAGTGTTTTCATTTGTCCAATAGGGGCTGGTAGCTCTACTAGGTTCCCTTGACAGTAAGTCCAATTGTTGTGTGGGGGTTAATGGTTACACAGGTAGTGGGTTTGGTGGCTCCATTTGCAGTGAACAGTGATTGTACTGTGTGGGGCTAGACTTGGGCTGATGATTAACTTGCAGTGAGAGGGCTGGAATATCCACTGGCATTGTAGAGGCATTGCATAGGTAGTGTGTGCGGAGTGTGTGTGTAGGGGGAGGGGCATTGGCTCCTGGACTGCTGACTCACCTTTACGATAGGGGCCATTGTGGCTGGCCCAGTGTCCCTCCACTTGCTGATGTCTCCATTGGCAGTGTTGTGAGGACCCCATTGGATCCTGGTTATGTGGCAGCTGCTGGTTGTGTAGGTATACTGCTGACTGAACATGCAGCGTGAGTCTATCATGTTCACTTGCAGTGTGGTTCACTGATATTGCAGAGCTGGTAGGCGTTGGCCCCTGGACTGGTGGCATGTTTGGCTCTAGTTTATGAGCTCATGGCTACCCTGAAATTGTGTGTGCATGTAGGAGGGGGGGGGGGGGGGGGGGGGGCAACTCCACCTGTAGTGTGATGGCTGGCATGATCTCCACCAGCAAGTATTATTGTGGGGGTCCACAATGACTCCTGGGAGATTGGCAGCTGGTGACTTGCTGGTAGTCTGATAACTCCATCTGTAATAGCTCCACAATGCTAACTGGACCTGAAGTGTGGGGCTATTTTAAGTTCACTTGCATTAATGGTTCCAATGATAATGTCTGCTCGCTGTGAGGGAGATGGCCATCACTGTGGTCCCTCGGCTGTTGGACAGGTAGTGGGCAGGAGAGACATGGTTCCACTATTTGGACAGGGGCAGGTGTATGCACAGTACATGAAGAACATGGCTTCGCCTGAAATTGTTCATGAGGACTAATTGTTAGTATAAGGGCTGGCATCTGATCTAATGGCCCCTGCTGGCAGTGCAGGGTCTGGTAACCCAATCTGTAATAGGGCTGGTGGCTAGTGTTTCCTTGGATAGTGGTGGTATGTGTGGCTCCAGTTTATGGTTCTCAAAAAATTGTGGGGGGGGGGGGGGGGGGGGTGCCAATTCCAACTGCAGTGTTAAAGCTGCCATTTCCACCAGCACGCATTTTTGTGGGGGTCTCCAATGACCCCTGGGAAGTTTGGCAGTTGGTGGTTCCCAAGCTTGCATGCTGGCAGTCTTATAACTGCATCTGAAATGGCTCCACTGGTGCTAACTGGATCTGCTTTAAGTCCACTTGCAAAAATGGTTCTACTGATACTGTTCGCTTGCAGTGAGAGAGCTGGTAGGGGTATGGCCCATTGGTACCTGGGCCGTTGAATCAACGTACAGTGAAGAATAGGTAGTGGGAGATTGGGCCATGGGCTGGCCCCTATATGTGATGGTTCCATGGGTAGTGAGGGCAAGTGTAGCTCCAGTTCATGGCACCCTTGAAATTGTGGGGGTTCCGATTTCTGATAACTCCATCTGTAATGGCTCCACTGGTGCTCACTGAACTGGCAGTGTGGGGTTGCATTAATGGTTCCAATGATACTGTCCACTTGCAGGGAGGGCGCTCAGATAGCTGGATGGCCCCATTGATCCTTGGCATGGGCTGTTGACTCAATGTGCAGTGAAGGACAGGTAGTGGGTAGGAAGGCTGTAAGGGGCTGGTCCCAGTGTGTGGGGCAGGGCTAATGGTTCAACTGGTAGCGTTTGGAGAGGGGCAGGTTAGTTGATGGCTTCTTCTGAAATTGTGGGGACTACATGTAGTGTGAGAGCTTACATCTCTACTGGCATCATAACTATTCATCCAGGTGCTAGTCAGGGCTTTGGGTTCGCTACTTGCAATGTGGAGGTATTAAAAGTAAGTTCCCTTGCATCATGCATGAGGCTGTTAGGTTCCCTTGCAGTGATGGGGCCTGGTGGTTCTGCAGTGTGGGGCGGCTCAATTGGCCCCATTGGCTCCTTCAAATTGCAGTGAGCGATCACTTATATCATGCACCTGTAGTGAGAGGGCTGGTAAATGCATGGCCCCTGAGCTGCTGACTCAACTTGCAGTGAAGGATAGGTAGTGGGAGTTAGGGCCCTTGTATGTGGGGGCTGCTACGAGAAGGCTAATGGTTCCATGGATCATGGGGGGCATGTGTGGTACTAGTTCATGGCTCCCCTGAAATTGTTGGGGGTGCCGATTCCACTTGCAGTGTGAGAGCTGGCATTTTCACCAGCATGCATTGTTGTGGGGGCCCCCCATGAACCCTGGGGAGTTAGGCAGTTGTTGGCTTCCCTGTCTGCTGGTAGTCTGATAACTCCTTCTGTAATGGCAGCCCATTGGCATTAACTGGCCCTGCTGTGTGGAGCTAATAAGTCCATTTGCTTTAATGGTCACAATGATACTGCCTCATATTGCAGTGATTTGAGAATTGGTAGGGGGATGCCCCATTGTACCCTGGGCTGTTGACGCAATGTGCAGTGAAGAACAGGTAGTGGGCAGGAGAGCCATAGGGGCTGAGTGAGGGCTAATGGTTTCACTGGTATTTTTTTGGAGAGGGGCAGGTGTACGTACAGTACATGTACTTCATGGCTTCCTCTGAAATTGTGGGGACTTGTACTTGTACTGTGAGGGCTGGCATCTCCTCAGATATAATACATATTGACCCCTGTTTGTGTGGGCACCCCTGCAGGCAGTACAGGGTCTGGTAACCCCATCGGTAAGAGGGCTGGTGGTTCTACTACTTGCAGTGTGGAGGGATTAAATGTAAGTTCGAACTATCGTGAGGCTATTAAGTTCACTTGCAGTCATGGGGGCTGGTGGTTCTGCTGTGTGGGATGGTTCCATTTGCCTCATTGGCCCCTTGAACTTCCAGTGAATGATCAATAGTAGGGGTAAAGTGACCCCGGGGGCTGGATCCAGGGGGGGGGGGGGGGGGGGGGGGGGGGCCTGGACCCAGCTGGTTCTGCTAGATGTACATGTAACCCTCACTGGTAGTGTTACACGGGAGGGGGCATGTGTGGCTTCCCTTAGTACAAGTGCATGTAGTTCACGACTCCCCTGAAATTGTGGGGGCTGCCAAATCCATGTGGCTGGTGTCACCACTGGTATTGTGGAGGCTGACCCCATTGGTTAGCTGGTGGCCCCTATGTAGTGCCTGATATGGGCAGGTGGTTCCACAGGTACTGCTAGTTGGCTGGTGGCTCTGCGTGGCATCGGATGGTTATGTGGGGCTGCTGTCTGGATTTGCAATGTGCATGAGGCTATATGGCCGTGACCGTGACCGTCAGGGGTCTAATCCGGTCAGCCGTCCGTCCGGGACTTGTTCCAATTAGTCAGCCGCGGCAACACTGCCTACATGTACATGTATAGGTGCTATATATTGCGACCTCTGGTCCTCGCATAAAATGGCGCATAAAACTTTCAGCTCTAATAATGCACCACTAAACCATTGGGCTTCATTTTTAATTCGCTATGGAGACTCTTAAACCATTGGTTCTGCGATCGAGACTACGATCTTGATGGCGGTTGGCATAAAAGTTGGAAATCGCGTGTGTTTGGCGACAGGAGGTCAAAAAATAGCTGTCTAAACAGCGAAAAAGCTTGTAGCAAGGTTTTGAGAGAATTGGAACAACTTGAATAGAGGGGCGTGTCCGAACCAGAGCGTACGTAGTAGCTGGCGTTGTTTTCTGACGCCACCTTGCAAGTAGCCCTCTTTGCTGTACTGATTATGCTTATTTCAAGCGTTGGCTATTTGTTCATTGTTTGGAATAACGCGATTTGCAACGCCCACATGCAGGTTAACGCGCTTACATGTAGTGGTCGACCTATCGTTAATGTTTCATCACTTTATCAGTATGGATTTTTACAAATTAAAATGGTAATAATTTTTACAAATTAAAATGGTAATAATTCTAAATCTCCCGGCTGAGGGGACATGTCCTTTAAGAATTACTTCCATTGTGCGGTTTCCTATCAGTTTTTTTTTAGTTAGAAGTGTTAGATGATTTAGATCTCGCTGTTCGTATTATACATGCATTGTATAATGTTAAATCTTTGCAGATACAAGTGGTCCAATTCAGTTATTGTAAGTTACTTGGCTGAGTCAAAAGTTAATCAGCTTACCAGCAAGCACTGATAAATGTATCAGCGTTGGCCTATAGGACGCCTGCATCGATTTTCGATCCGATTACTGATCATGCATGCATCGGGTTTCATTTTGTTCATTTGCAGCGAGAGGCGTGCATGCGTTACTTATATACGTGATATACATCATGGATTTATGGTTGTCACCATGCAACACATTACACCACATATCCTATCATAGATGTAGTTTAGGCACCAGTGCAGTGCAGTGCCCATGGGGACTGGGGACCATGCATGCATATGATCGCGCGTTTTGAAACGGCGATCCGAGTGCTAATTTAATAATATACATGCATGCTTGTATTGTTCTTGATGGCAAATGCGATTCTTTAAATTTCATGCAGTAAGACCTGGTATAAAAGAATTCAATTTCACTCAAGATAAGCGGATTTTTTTTCCTTGAGTAAAACTCGAAAACGCAAAGACTCTTCCATTTCATCCGTCCCACCGCATGGTCACAATTGCGGCGCTAAACTACGAACTACTTTGCATTAAGCCACTGAAGAATGTATATTTACCCAAGGTAAGTGGCTCCATCAAGTGTATTATAATTACTTGCTCGAGCTCGATGATATTATCTCTGATTGCAGTGTCCTATAGTAACTAAAAGGGCAGATAACATTAAATTTTTTCATTTAAATCCGATGAAAAAGCGCTGCGTGTAAATGTAGTAATTTGTTTTTACGTACCGGCGTTGGATTACGACTCGAGACTACATTCCCCGTAAATTTAAATTGTCTGGGGACGGGGCTGTAGTCATCCAGTGTTCCTACGTTCCGCCCACTAACACTTTGCATTTACATGTATCATGGCTGCACGTTCAAGTATCAGCAAACACATCATTGGGCTGTCAATACAGCGTCGGTTCCTGTTTAGCGCCAGACACACCAAGCCATTTTCAGAAATACCAGGAAATAAATAAATAAACATGTTGATTTTGCCGCGTGTGTCTACATGTACCTTTTAAACACATGTCAACTCACTGCCAAGGTCCGGAAGGTCTACCGATCGTGGGGTCGCTGTTCGATCTGAAGTGTTCCTTGTCTAAGGCTGGGGACGATGCCTACTTCCACCAGCTACTGCTGAAGTACGGGCCCATCGCGAAAGTGACAGTTATGGGTGCGACAACAGCGATTATCCTATATAACCTGGATAGCAGTAATATTTCAGGTTCCTGCACATGCCTATAGGGGTTGTATGGCAGTTCAAACCTAGCTCTATGCACTGCCCAAACCACTTGTGACCCCTCCATTTCTCCCATCCACTATATCTTTCCCCCTCTCTTTTCCTCAAACACTAAGCAACATGTGACTGCAGTCAGGATGAAGGCACTGTTACCTCTATGTCACACACATGCTATCACCTCTGTGCCGCATACGGTACATGTTCTGTTACCTCTATGCCACATACTTTTTTTTTATGCCACATACACAATGATTATTAAAGATTGGTCCCGTAATTATACCATTACCACAGCCCAGTGAGCCCACTTACTTTGTACCTATGCTGCCATGAACAGTTAATGTGAATACTGATGTGAAAATCAAACCATGGGCAGCAACAATTCAATTATTATGCCATAAAATTGGTTAGGAGTTTTAAATGGTTAGCATTTTAAAATGCAATTATGCAAAAATTAAATATGGTCTCCAAATCATGATTCTTATTTTCTCCTCATAGGAAAACCATTAGTGATGGTAGGTAGTCCGGATGCAGCAAGAACGGTCTTTCAGGCAGAAGGAAAGTACCCAGTTCGTACTAGCAGGTCACAAAACATAGGATGGATATTAAGAAAGAACAATTATCGATCTTCAATAGCATTTATGTAGGTTATTCAAAAGTACATACATATACTTCATTTCTGATATTACATGTAATGCAAAAATGTAATGTCAAATAAAATCATCAGTGTACCGGCATCTGCATGCATGCTAGCTATAT
This sequence comes from Spongilla lacustris, assembly GCA_949361645.1. NCBI lineage: Eukaryota > Metazoa > Porifera > Demospongiae > Spongillida > Spongillidae > Spongilla > Spongilla lacustris. The sequence continues at coordinate 10,241,877 of OX442415.1, forward strand.
GTTACATATGTTATGATATATTGGTACCACCTTGTGATTGCTAGCATTCTTCACACAGTGAAGGTGAGGACTGGAAGCATCTGAGGTCATCATCATCTAAATATGTTGTCCCGCGACGAGTGGCCAACTATGCACCTGGGCTGTGCGAGATTGGAGACAGGTTTGTCGAGCACATGAGACTGAAGAGAGACAGTGATGGCTATGTGGAGGATGTGAACAATGCACTTGTTTAATGGGCCTTCCAAGGTACATGTAAGACCTGTTATATGGTCTGTACAAGCTGATAAATGTAGGACTAGCTAAGACCTGTTATGGTCTGTTCAAGTGCTCTGATAAATGTAGGACTAGCTAAGACCTGTTATGGTCTGTACAAGTGCTCTGATAAATGTAGGACTACAGTGGTGTTCACTGAAAGAGGGGAAAAATGCAATAATGCACATTTTTGATTTTATCTCATGAATGGTATACAATTATATCATGCCAATTACATTTTTAGATTCAGCATCTACTTCTGAACAGAGTACATTTGCTTTAATTCAATTATAACTTGTAAACAAAACAATGCACCATAGTAAACAACTGCTGGTCAGGTTGGATGTTCAAGGCTGTAACTCCTCTATACTTTGTAGTTAAGCTACCAAATTTTTTTTGTATGTACCCAATACAGGTGAGTACCTATAGTGTTGTGTTGAGCTCTTAAGTCTCACTCGCTGTGGAGATCGGTAGGAAAGTATCGCTTTTCAGAGGGAGGCGTGGTCTTCGTATGAATTCGGACAAATTAGTTTGACTTAAGAATTAAAATTGACTTTTTCTAAATGAGAGGTCTCTGGGGTATCCATATAATTTATAATAATTTTTTGGCAGCTTGCTATCGGCATTAAACAATCCATGAAATGCTAAAAATCGTAACATTGAAAGCCATTTTTCAACCGTTTTTAGGATTTCTCCGTATATGGTAGTGAACGTGTAGCACATAATCATGATATTTGCATTTGTACTTATTCTATCAAGTATTCTACACGTAGAAATGCTTTTAAAAGTTACGTACAGTGCTTGCAAACGCAAATACTATGATTCTTTGCTACATTTTTACAATGATATACGGAGAAATCCTAAAAACGGTTGAAAAATGGCTTTCAATGTTACGATTTTTAGCATTTCATGGATTGTTTAATGCCGATAGCAAGCTGCCAAAAAATTATTATAAATTATATGGATACCCCAGAGACCTCTCATTTAAAAAAAGTCAATTTTAATTCTTAAGTCAAACTAATTTGTCCGAATTCATACGAAGACCACGCCTCCCTCTGAAAAGCGATACTTTCCTACCGATCTCCACAGCGAGTGAGACTTAAGAGCTCAACACAACACTATAGGTACTCACCTGTATTGGGTACATACAAAAAAAATTTGGTAGCTTAACTACAAAGTATAGAGGAGTTACAGCCTTGAACATCCAACCTGACCAGCAGTTGTTTACTATGGTGCATTGTTTTGTTTACAAGTTATAATTGAATTAAGCAAATGTACTCTGTTCAGAAGTAGATGCTGAATCTAAAAATGTAATTGGCATGATATAATTGTATACCATTCATGAGATAAAATCAAAAATATGCATTATTGCATTTTTCCCCTCTTTCGGTGAACACCACTGTAGCTAAGACCTGTTATGGTCTGTTCAAGTGCTCTGATAAATGTAGGACTAGCTAAGACCTGTTATGGTCTGTACAAGTGCTCTGATAAATGTAGGACTAGCAATGTACATCTAATAAAATATCATAAGTTCCATGCCTTGAGGGGAAATGGTGGAACATCAGTACATGTATCGCATGGGCACAACTTCTAATTTTAATTGACTTCCAAATGTTCCTTTAGAGGGGTTTTAATACCAAGCGGTACTTATAATTAACAAATATACCAAAGAACTATGGGAGCCTTGCATTAGCCCACAACTTCAAATCTCTTATCTGCAGACCTCATGGCAAAGGTTGCACAGGTCTCATCCATCTTTTCGTTTATCACCTGGTTGCTGCTTCCTGTATTTATAACTAACTTGACATTTACAACATGTATCTAATGCATCATTACCAAAATGTCCTATAGGTATTGGCTATATGGTTTTTGGTGAGAAACTGGATACTTTTGATGAATCCAGGAAGGATCTACTGGAATTTCAGACATCAACCATAGATTTAATCAGTTAATTTGGGAGGATTATGTTAAGTCCACCCGTGTACAAATACTATCCCACCAAAGAGTACAGAACATTTGTAAAACTACTTAATGCGACAATTGAGCAAGGCAGGTTTTTTTGGGGTGTTTAATTGCCTGAGAAATGTTGACTTCCTTCCATTGCAGTTCAAATATTCTAAGGAATAAGTACGACAAGATGGTGGATGCCATTAATGTGGGCACTGTTGATGACACTAAAGCTCTTTGTAAGACTTAATATCAGCATATTGGTACTGTATTTCAGCGTACCAGTACTACTGTTTAACATACCAGTACTATTACTAGTACTAATACCATAACTGTATTTCAGCACACTAGTACTCCCACCAGCCCAAGAGCCTGACCTGCAACCTTGAGTCATCAGTTGGAAACAACTAGTTTACGACCATAATAATTGGCTTTGCTGATGGGCAAAGAGGCTTTTATTTCATCATTGACACTTACTTAGCTTTGTGGGAGGTGATATGCTGTGGTATCAGAGTTGCGTGCACCGATTAGTGCCTTTATTTCACATTAGGTGCTTATGTAGTGTTCAGCTGTTCGATATTTCTGTATGCGTTCTTGGTTTGCTAGGCTTTCCTCTTGATTGAAGTGGAAAGCTAATTGATCTCTTTCAGTGGAATGTTAAACAATATTATTGCATCTCACAGATTTCTTTAATAGAATTTCGGAGTATATATGTACTGACCTGTTCATAGTGCCCTAAATTTAGGACTGAAACTACGGATATGTGTATCATACAGTTCTGAGAATGGATGTAGTGCTCAATATTCTTTAGTTTTCTGTGGTATTCCTTGTTTAATGGATAACCGTTTGATTTCCAGCACTCATGGAACAGTTCCTTATTGAAGGCAGAATATCTCAGAAGGAAGCTTTGATGATTAGCACTGATGTGTTAACTGGAGGAATTGATACAGTAATATCCACTGCTTATACATGTACATGTACCATGATTTCGTATATTGCAAATAGTGTGTATACAATTTCAGGTTACTTTATTTAGTTAACACTAACAGCCAGCTGTGCATGCTGCTGAGTAGTTATAGCTGATATTCTTATGGTACAGTGCTTTTTCATTTCCTCACTGCTATCACTGAACTGCTATCACCCTCACCCATCACCAATACCCGCACAGTTCTCCAACACTGCCACATTCCTGCTGCAAGAGCTAGCCAAGCAGCCTGAACTGCAGCACAAACTGCACCATGAGGTATCCTCTGTGCTAGGAGACAGAACCTCTCCCTCCTTTGACGACCTTCAGAAGATGACACTTGTCAGGAACTGCATCAAAGAGATATAAAAGTACACAGCCCCTCCCACCAATGAAACCAAATTGTTAAGCATGTTTGTGTACCTCATTCCTCTCCTGTGGGACCTCCGCTCTCCCTCTCTGTCCCTTTCCCTCACCTTACCACACCTTCCTCTGTCCGACCAACAAAGCCTAAAGTGCCCTCTTCCCTTTGCACATACACAGGTTACAACCGACAGCTGCAGCAATAGGTAGAATCATTCAAGAAGACATTGAAGTATGTGGATACCATATACCTGCAAAGGTAGTTATGTTATGTGACCCACCGTGTGGTCAGTATGATTGATCAGCTATTTTGCTTACCATTATAGACCCAAGTTATGTTTAGCATGTACACTGCAAGTCGGGACTCCGCTTATGTGAATAATCCTAGAGTTCCAACCAGAGCGTTGGGACAAGGAATCTGCTGAAGGCATTGATGCTTTTATTTCCATTCCATTTGGGTGTGGTTCACGAAATTGCTATGCTATGTACATACATCATGCATACATACATACATACATACATACATACATACATACATACATACATACATACATACATACATACATACATACATACATACATACATACATACATACATACATAAATACATACACACACACACACACACACACACACACACACACACACACACACACACACACACACACACACACACACACACACACACACACACACACACACACACACACACACACACACACACACACACACACACACACACACACACACACACACACACACACACACACACACACACACACACACACACACACACACACACACACACACACACACACACACACACACACACACACACACACACACACACACACACATACATTCATACATACATACATACACACACATGTACACACACATGTACACACAGACATGCACACACACACGCATGACTGTGTGTGTATCCATATTAAAACTCATAAATGTTTGATTCATTTAGTCTTATACTCCTTTTTATCAGGGCGCCGTCTAGTTGAACTGGGTACCCTATGCAATCCAGTTTGCCACATTAAACAGGTAGAGATCATAATTCTTATAGAATTCACTCCGCCCACTTATGATCACCTCTCTTAGTGCTCATAACAGAAAGAAACATCACTAGAGTGGAACTACGTATAAGTTCATTTTTGTAATAGTATTTGAACATAGTCTTGGGTAGAATAAGGTACCCGGTGGTACCTTATTCCATGAGCACATGTATCAGTGTATCAGTGACGGCTGCTTTGGATAGGACAGCATGCAATTGCACCAATCAATCACTTCCTCAATCTAGGCCTTGGTTCAACATATAACAGCAGTGTATGCATGTATGTGTTTGTCTTCATAAGATATCACCATTCTCCTTACAGATATCTCAGAACTTTACTATGTCTACCAAACAGCAGTCACTCAAGTTAGTGACTGCCACTCTCACTAAGGCTGGTGAACTGGTGACTATTAGGTTCACTGGTAGAAAATAATGTACTCTGCAAATGGCTATGAGATGTGATTAATCATGTGTGATAGTTATTTTAACTATTAGAGGTAGTATGGGTGTGTATTATGTTTTGATTCCTTAAATACTATATGGCCCACAATTGAGCTGTATAATAAAAATAATATAATATATTTAAATTATATCAGAGCCCCATTCTGTGGCACCCTTTGGTCAGCTTACATTCGGAACAACGGATTCAGCAGGGTGATCCTCTTGGTCCTCTGCAATTCACCCTGGTTTTAAACAAGCTAGTGTCCGAAATCGCCACTAATACTGTGTGTGCTGATTTGTCCTACCATGCCTGGTACCTGGATGATGGTGTGCTGGCTGGTCCCAGGTCTGCTGTTCTTGAAGCTCTCTCCACTTGGTCCTCCTCTTGTAAAATGTGAGATATTTAGCAAACATGATGTCAGCCCATTTCCACCAGAAATGAAAAGATCAACATGCCCTAATAGTCATTCTGGGCATCCCCATTGGTGACAAGGCTTTTGGCTCCACCTTATTTTCATAGAAACATGAAGTGGCCAAAGTTCTCCTGCTCAAACTAGAGGAAGTAAGTGCAGTCGACCTGCATGTATCCTTGTCAATGTGCGCCGGGGATTCTGCAAGCTGGCCCACCTTGCTCGTGGCACACCACCCTCCCAAGCCACATCGGTACTTGAGGTCTTTGATCATGACATCCGAGCAGCCTTCTCTATGTACACGGCAGTTGGACACCTCCAATCAGGCCTGGCAACAGGCAGAGCTCAGCTTAGGCAGGGGTGGCCTGGGCATGCGCATTCACCATGCCAGCAGCATACATATCATCACCTCTCTGAGTTCCTCTGGCCTTATGTCAGTTGTACCGACATCCAAGCCGGTCAGCATGTTCATGTAGGGCATCAAAATTACTCTGGGTTGACAGGCCAAAGGTTAATATTGTTATATTAGCCCACATACAAGAGGTGAGGGTGTGTACTTTAAAATCGAATTCTGTCCCCAGATGTGTCTTTAACATTCAGTCCAACTCTTTACTGAGTACAACATTTCACATTACACATTATTTGCCCTCTTAGATGTATTAGTATGATTGGAACCTGGAATGGATTTAGCATAATTATTTTTTCCCCCTCCAATAGTCAGGGAAAAAACAACTGGAGAGATCATGCACTGCAGCAATGTTCAGGCCACCAGCTGTATAGCTGCCCGGGCCGGCACTGCGTCTTGCTCCCCTCATCTTCCCTGACCTGCAATAAGAACAGACTGATCAGTCCCATGTGGGCCACATGTACAAAAGAATGATCTGCATGATATGTGCTCTTAAGGATATACAGAGGTGGCTACATAGATATGTGCTCTTAAGGACATACAGAGGTGGCTACATAGATATGTGCCCTTAAGGATATACAGAGGTGGCTACATAGATATGTGCCCTTAAGGATATACAGAGGTGGCTACATAGATATGTGCCCTTAAGGATATACAGAGGTGGCTACATAGATATGTGCCCTTAAGGACATACAGAGGTGGCTACATAGATATGTGCCCTTAAGGACATACAGAGGTGGCTACATAGATATGTGCCCTTAAGGACATACAGAGGTGGCTACATAGATGGCCGGCATGGTGCAGCAGCCACAGAAGAAGCAGACAAAGGATATGGAGGTGATCACGTGACAAAGCCGCAGTCCCCAGCCAATGAAATAGAAGAGACAGTGTGATTGCAGATCTGGGCTGCACAACCACAACACTTTTAAAAAGATTCCGTTAGTGAGATACGGTTGAAAAAGCTGACGGAGTGTACGCGTTATCCCGCTTGATTTGAGCCAATGATATACTCTGCAATTTTGGTCTCGTACCCAGACCCTGCGCGGATGGATTACATCACCGCTACGTAGCGGTGATGTAATCCATCCGCGCAGCTGTGGGAATCAGGGTCTGGGTACGAGACTACTGTTATTTGCCCAAACGGATTGTAGAATTCCACAATTTTCAGATCAACGTATGAGTATTGAAAACACGTCAAATTCGGTATGTACATACAGGAGTATTTTACATATTGATTCGTTCTGTTCATTAATTTATATGTCATCACAGTTGAACAAACTGCATGCACGTTTTCCCACGGCATTAAAAATAACCGGTACAGTGGCACGCATGCATATACATGTATGCATGGACAGTTTTCTGCAAAAAGATCGGCCGCGGGCTATATGGTAGGTACTGTGACAAATCACGTAATTGGGTCCGAAAATCGATGATCTAAAACTACGTCGAAAATTGGACCCGTATTTCGTAACATTGAAAAAGTGTATCGCGAAGAGAAGAAAGTTGCTCAATCACCTGCGAGGTTAGTCCGACTGCATGGCTAGATTTAGTGACCCGATTAGTTGTAGAATGAGACACTATCGTCTAATTTCGAGCTGGTTCTTGTTCCTTTTTTATTTGACACATTGAATTCGTAGCATTTTTTTGGGAACGAATCTTGACTCCGATTGTTAACCAACTATCACATGGTATGTTTTTTTATTTAAGTTAGGCACTGAATCATTATGCTACAAAGTATGAGGCCATTTGCACGATGCCCAAAGGGTGCTTTAACTACCCAGGCGTTTTATGTTGGCATGCATGAAAAAAGAGCACAAATCCTTGTACTAATGTATCTTTGTGTTTGAACTAAGTTGGATAACCTGGATTCTCTGTCTAAAATGCATGAGCTCATTCAAATTCGGTTCAATAACGTTCTTTCTGACTACCCTATTTAGTGCACACCCCAATCTTCAATTAACTACGTTGTAAATAAAATTTCGTTCAAGAGTGAATTAATCACTATATTTCTATTGCTATAACATTGCAATACGATGATGCCCACGCACTGTTCTTTTCAAGCCAAGTATTCATGTTTAATTACTTCATATCACACACGTACATGTATGCACGCAATCATTGCTTTTCGCTATTTAGAATGAAGACAGTTGCTGATCTCAGAATGCTCATTAATGGTTATAAAAAGGATGTGAGTGAGGATGGATCCCTTCTTGCTCCGGATGTAACAAATGGCTTGGTGTTGTACATCAACTCCAACCTAAAAAATGCCAAACCCGTAGAAATAGCGAGGATAGTGGCAAAACTAGCACCAAGACAAGATGTGAACATTAATGCATTGTGCGCCTCCATGAAGCGTGTGCTTCAAACTATCAATGACATGAAGAAGCATCTTGATAGAGCCTGGGAAGATTTTGTTTGTTTTCTGAAGCTGAAATTTGATTTACCTTTAAACGAATCAGTGACATAGAAGCAAAATCCACACGCATCAGCTAGTGTTGTCATGCACACTAGCCAAAGTGGCAGTTCTGGTTCAATAACATCGAATTCTACATCTGGCTGCACTAAATGTGGGGAAATAAAAACTTCTTTAAGGAAGTTGATTGCATCAAATAATGTTCTCAAAGTAAAGCTTCGATTGTTTCCAAGTGTCAAAATGAAAAACAAGTATCTTCAAAAAGCATTAAGAAGGAAGTCCAACATTGAAGATACACTACGTTCTAAATTGCTAAGTGCTAAAAGAACAATTAATACAAACAATTCAAAGATTAACAAGTTGAAACTGGAAAACCTCTCATTAAAACAAGGTCAAGGAAGCGAATCAAGACAGCTAAAACAATCACTTGTTGCATTAAGATATAAGTACTACAAATCAAAAATCTCCTATAAGATACATGAGCAGAAATGGAAGAAGGAAAATAAGGTATTAAAAGAAAAAATTTGCCTAATGAAAATTGAAAATGATATGCTAAAAGTGAAAAATCAAAAGAAGGAAGATACCTTCAGGAGAAGCATTGAAAAAAAGTTACGCTGTGTTGTAGAGATGGAGCATAACTTGCTGAATGAGTTTCCTGAACTTTCACCTCATCAAGTAAGTATTATATTAAAAGTTTTGTCAGATACATCCTCCATACTTGGTCTCTACTTCGAACACCTTTGGTATGTGAACGAAAAGAATGTACTCTATAATGGACATTTAGTAAGTGTGAAACCTTTAACAAAGTCAAAAGTTCCTAAAGTCATTGTATTCTACTGGAAATCAGATGAAGATGAAGAAGATGGGGAGAACGTTACAATGACAGTATATGGGCTGTTAGCAGATTACATTGCTGGTAACCTTAACTTAAGTGAACTTAATACATGAATAATGTTGCATTGTACATAGTGTTGTGTTGTTATAATGGGATATTTGATTTGCATTGTGTATTATTGTACTATTAGTGTGATTTGTGTATATTTCACCACTTTGTACCATAATTCAGTGCATACAGCTACACTGTATGATACCAATTTGACAGAATAACCTTCCTTAACTTTAAAACCAATGGTAAGTGTAAATGACTTATAGGAGCAGATTTCAATGCATCTCTCTGTATGTTATGAGTGAGTCATCGTAACTTAACGTTTTGGTTAAGTCTTTGCACTTAGTTGCATCTCTGCACTGATTATAAACTCAACCGGGACAGTTTTTGTTTCGCGGTTCCCATTAACTCACGTACATTCGCGATCATTTCGTATTACATCTTTGGAATAGCGTGGTGCTCGCAACGAAACTAATCACTATAAACATAAGATATCGTTGGAATGTATATTTTTTGCTCTTTTCAATGATGTATATTATGTGCCTTAAATAACGATTTGAAAAAAATGTCACTGTACCTATATATGGTTGTAATTCAGAGCAAAATTCTAAAAAACCACCATGCAGGATGCTTTGGTGTACAGCATGCAAGTGATTGTGCTACAATGAACACATATACAGCCAATGGCGTAAGAATGGAATATATAAAAAGCAGCGGCCCGGTGTTCCCCCGCCTCCCCGGGGAGGCTAGGGTGCGGGAGGGGGTATGGAGGAGCGCTGGAAGTTCCCACATCGGTGTTTGGGGCGGAGCCCCAGAAGCCAACGCATTTTTTCATAGAAAATAATTACGCAAAAACTGTATACCCAGTTAAGTTTGTTTTGAAACCTTGCCTTGCGCATGTAATACAGCATCGCTACTTTCTATCACGATGTCAGCCAAGGCCATGATAGCAACCGCCCGGGCCGTCGTCTCGCGACCGATTTGCATGCAATTAACTAGCAGCAATTGCTCAGCTAATTGAATTGACTGGATACATACGCGCGCGCTTCAGTGTATACATATCAGTATCATTAATGATTATATCAAGTTATTAATTTTGTTGCTGTTATTCATGGAAAGTGGAGCGGCCATGCCGCAGCTATAGAATGCTTATTTCAATTCCTATAAACATGCATGGCTATTGTCAATAACCGTATTAGATGCATTCTACATGTATAATATGAGCGTATACATAACTGAAATGTGGTCAAGTAAAAAGTAAGGAAATAATATTATGCATTCAGTAAATCATAAATATTTCATACCTACATTTAGCACAGAATTTCAGGCAGGTATATTTGCTAAATAATGTAGGTCGATCGATATCTATATATAATTTAATGAATGCATAATACCAGTAATTCCTTGTTTCCTTAACAATTGCTGTCTACAAATCCTACATCACCAAATTTATTTATTATTATTATTTTTAAATATCTTGTAATATATAGAGGGATTAAAAACGCAGCCAATCATGCATATCCAAATAACGTTAGGAAAATATTGCTCACTGAAAAAAAAATTATGCTTTTGTGGGTTACAATTAACAAATAGGTGACGTCTGTGTACAAGTGGAATGTAAAATACTGCAGTCCATATTGATACTACATGTAAATTAGTCTCTTACCCAGACCCTCAAACCGCAGCTGCGGATGGATTCCATCACCGCTACGCGAAAAAAAAAAAGTGTGGAGAACTTTTTTGTGACCCCTGTCATGCGCTGCGGGTTGCAGTGCGGTGATGTAATTAGTAACCGCGAGGTTCTGTGAAAGCTGATAAATAACAGAAGAATATTGCACAGTAAGCTTACTTCAGCAGGAAACTTGGTTCCGTATTTGCCTAGTTCTGTGCGTGCTACAGTGAATAAGACTAAATGCGTTTGTTGGCTTTGTAAGTGCTGCTTTAATTTATTGAAAGGATATGGAAAGTTAAAGCAGCATGCACTTGGAAAAGAAATTGAATCACGTGTTCGAAGTGGAGAAGGAATTCTATGACAAAGCATATTCCTCATCACTTCCAACAGCCACATCCTCTGCCACAACAACCACTCCCACAACAGACACAGCCTCACTCCCAGCAGCCACAATCACTCCCTTGTCAGACACAGCCCCACTTCCAGCAGCCACAAACACTCATTCATCAGACACAGCCTCACTCCCAGCAGCCACAACCACTCTCTCGTCAGACACGGTCTATAGTCAGTCTAGACCATAGATATTTGACCGTGTCTGATGAGAGAGTAGTTGTGGCTGCTGGGAGAGTAGTTGTGGCTGCTGGGAGTGAGGCTGACTCTAGTACATCGGCCTGGATGACATTAGGTGTCACTTCCCCAACATACACTGACGTTTCTCCCTTTTAGTTAGCGCATCAACCTGGTCCTTCACAACTACCAAGATCGATCCACTCCTCCCCCTTCGCCTGTCAAAAATTGCTGGCAAAAGCCAGTAGCACACGAAACGTTCTATAACCAAGCGTCGCTCTGGACTGGAGTCTGGAGTAACGCTATCGTAGCCAAGTTCTTGAGAAGCTAAACATATTATGTCGTACAGTGTAGATGACGTCATGTTGAGCGCGTGACTTTCATGTATGAATTCTATCAATAATGCAAATCACCGCATGCCTGCAATTTGCTTGTATAACGTTGAATTTTCAACGGCGGGACCGCCCACTGGTCACAAAAAAGTAAGCAATTTCGCCAGCGTAGCGGTGATGTAATCCATCCGCAGCTGCGGTTTGAGGGTCTGGGTCCGAGACTACACATGTAAATACTTCCCAATGCGCATGCGTATAGCATTTATTACCCTCGATCAGTTCCTCAGTACTCAAATGGCTGCGATGAGTTTTCTCCTACTTCTGACATGTGTCCATATTGCAGCGAGTGACGATGTGGTCAACGTGATGAAGTTAGAGCTGGGATCCTTGGTTAGCGGAAACGTCTCCTTACAAGCAAGTGATACGTATTCCCTCACGGGAACAATGGTGAGAGTCATTTTACTACAGTGGCACGATAACTTACACGAGGATTTTAGCCATACAGAATTAGAACAACTATTTCTGGATTAGCTACATCTGTGGTATTTGTTGTGCGAGAACAAGAAAACGTACTGAAGTGGACGTTGCCATCTAACGCTGATAGGTATGGAATATGTGTTGCAGGGTAATTTTATTCACCGGACACGGTAGATGTTAATTTGTACATTCAGTGCATGTACCCAATCGTTTACTTGGCGTATAGTATGCTATACATGTACGTTATCTCGCGTTAGAGGAATGCTGTGTGAAGTGTGCAAATGGCAATAAATCTATACGGCGAATATCTGTTCCACAATAACAGAGGACAAATTTAATGGACTCCACATAATCCTGTTAGTTTTGTGCCCCCTCAGCTATAGTGTTGAGTAGTGAGATTCGTTTAAAATACGTACCCAACAACAAGTGGGGTGAAGGCATAGATCCCGGCCACTTAGGGAATAAACATGGTTTAATGTTGTGACAACCCCCTCCCCCTGCTTATATAGGGCATGTAAACCAATAGCATGTTGAAAGGGGGCTTTGTCAGAGGTTCGCAGGGTCAAGCCTGCCTCTCCAGACTAGATTTTCCCTATGTCTGGTTCGGTATGCTATGGAATATTTCTGTTTGTTTATTACGTGCTCTGCGCCATTTTAAACTGCATGTGGACGGCGACAAAAATTGCCTTACTGCCAGCGCTTTTAATATTAATACCGGTAGTTCATTATTGGACTCTTTATAGACCGAGCTAAAATTCATTGTTTGGTTGTATAAGTTTGGAGATCCGGGGCATTGGATCGTATAGTAAGGGAAATCAGTGTTAGAATCGCAGCAACCCAACACGATAAGAACTTGCTTTATATTTACTAACACCCTCGTTTCCTGTGTTTGCACCAGAAGAATCACAGCCGAAGCCATTACATCGAATTCTCTTGATTAGTTATAACACATGTACGAATTTAGGGCCGGAGGCAAATAAATTAAACATCCGTGCTCTGGCAAGGTTTGTAATGATCGCTTTTTACAGTTTCTAACCATACCCGCATGGAACGTAAAATTGATTACAAGGTTGTTTTCAACATATCAAGCATATCATTCATTGCCTACAATACAAATCATTGCTTGTAAAGAAATAAGTGCACCAATTGCAAGCTTACATTATAGTTTCAGATCGTAGATGATTGGAGATCGTTCTGAAGAAACACAAACTTTCAAAGCCTCGTCATACATTGGTCATGTGACATCAGTCTCGAAACCATTAGCTGAAGAACATACACATGTTGCAATGACTACACAAATAAATTTCAGTTTTAGATCGAACATTTCATCACTGGAAGCTGAACATACCTTTGTCCATTGCTCTCAAAGCAGCTCAGCTGTCACATACATAGATGTATTCACTGACTCAGCTGTAGAAGCATACTACACTCTGTTTGTTGATGAGTTGGATCTATTCAACTTGAGGTAGGCATAAGAACTTTGATTATTCATTCATTGCTTATTATATATGGGACAGTGTCCAGCAAAATCGGGCTTGTGGGTCCGTGTATATTTCCGCCATTCGAGAATTTCCTACGTTATAATTTTTTCATACATTGAAAAATTGCTTTTCCCTTCAATTTTTCATTGTTTCGTCAGATTCAATTCAGGGATTTACTCGATTTTCACTGCGTTTCTCTAGTAACATCTCAATTTTTGAATCAATGCAAATGTATATTTCCGCCATTTTAATATTTCAATGTTTCAAAACCTTGAAAAATTGCTTTTCTCTCCAAAGTTTCATTGTTTCATTAGCTTCAATTCACAGACTTACTCGATTTCGACTGAATTTTTCTAGTAATATCTCAATTTTTGAATCAATGCAAATGTACATTTCCGCCATATTAAATTTTTTGAATAAATGCAAATGTACATTTCTGCCATATTAAAATTTCATTGTTTCAATTTTTTCAAACCTTGAAAAATTGCCACAGTTTCATTGTTTCATTAGCCTCAATTCACGGACTTAATCAGATAAACCTACGTTGTTCTCGCTAGACTGATACTATTAATAATTGCATGCCCTTGTGAGTTCCGCCATTTCCCTTGTGCTTGAATCACAGAGTGCCACACTTTTCTCCTCTTGGGGATGTGGAGTCCATTTCTTCGTCCATCCATGGCAAGACAGCCCTCTTTCAGGTCATGGGGGATAGGATGAAACACCTTTGCACTCATGAAAGCCTCTTGTATACTGCTCCGCAATGCATTTGCAATTCCCAAATTAATGTTTATACTTGTTACGGACATCACCTTGTTTCCTGTCACCTAGTCTCCAACTTTATGCCAATTAACCTTCTTAATGACCCTACATGGTTCAGTCTAAAGTCGGAGGCCTTGGAATAAGGCACCTTATACTCCGTCATCAAGACTCGTCATATTTTAGCTTCATTTGCGGGTTGTATAGAGAACTCAGATCACCTTTAACATACTACCATCTCGTTTTCAAGAGTCATCACTCTCCCTTTGGGATTCTGTCATCGCTGAATGGTCTGCAGCTAGGTCATAATGCACCTTCTCCTTTTGGCCATATGTCACATTGACAGTAATCATGCATGCATCCATGGGATGTTTTCGCCCAGTACTACAATATTTGCGTTGCAGTGCCCTATTCATTATTGTTTCTAGTGAAATGCATCTATCAGTTTTAATTGTGTAGTTGTAGCTACTGCATGCACACATGCGCGCATATGCATGCCTATATATAGTCTGCATGGGTACTGTTGTACTATAGTGGAACCGATCAGTCGGGTACCCAGACTAATGCATGCTATCATCATGTCAGCTACGATTATATGAATCACTGTATACACATCTCATCAGTTATGTGTTTTCCACACTATGCTCAGGCCCGTAGCCAGGGGGGGTTCGGGGGGTTCGAACGAACCCCCCCTCAGAGGATAAAGGTCCTGCACTCCGCTTACGTGGAAGTACTACGGTGCCGCCGTGCAGGCAGCTCTCTAAGGCGGATTTAGGCGATTAGGCTTCCCTGACCAATAACGTACAACGTAACGGTTAATCTATATTTATTGTTATAATTATCAAATTACGTCTCAATAATTAAAAAGCAATTTGCGCCGGTTTAATAATTAATCTATACGCCGTCACAATAATAATCGCCGGGCCGATCGACTATGCCGGGTAGCTCCCAACAAAAGAAAAGAGAGAGTGAACGAGCGGTGTGCTAGTGCTCTTCGAAGACTGCACAATTATATGAGAGCCTCGATGGGAAATAGCCGTCTTTCTAACCTTGCTCTCCTGCATATACATTATGACATGGACGTGGACTTAGATGAAGTTGTCACACGCTATGCCCATTTGCACCCAAGAAAGCTTGAACTTGACTCTATTATCCGCCCTTGAATACTGTTAAAACACTCTGTCACTGTATACTAATTAATTGTGTTTGTATATAAATGTATAACCTGCCTATTTTTCATGTAACTAGTAAACTATGTAACTATGTATGAGTCAACCATCTAAGTAGAGGTCTGAGACTTTAGCACGGGGACCTGCCCTTGCAAGAAATGCTCTGGCATTCGAGCGCACAAGGGAAAGGGTTAGTCTGGAATAATTGCTGTCCAGAGTGGTGGAAGTGGAGGAGTTAACCTGGACTGAAAAGCGGGAAGCAAGTTTCTTGAAAGTGTCAGAGGCAAGTTGGCCCCAGGCCCCGAATGATTCAACAACAAGGGGTATGCAGCTCCAGCCTAGTTCTGCACAAATCTTGTATCTTTGTCCCGCTTCGGAAACTATGTCAGGTTGACTAAGCAGTAGGGTGTGCAACCTTTTTCATAAATCAAAATCGATTATTTCGACTATGAAAAAAAGTCCAATCGATTTTTCAGGTTAATAGCAACTTGAAAATTGGTTATTAGAAACATTAAATCGATTTTGGCGATTAGTGCACTATTAATTTGCAAACGATTACCTAGGTTTTGCGAGGTTTTTCCGATTTTTGATATTGGCCAGATAAATCACAGTTTCTCAAGTCTATACACGTATAGCCAGTTTTATTACTTATCAGCTGGTTATGCCAGCATTAAAACAACAGTTACACGTCCCTTATAAGATAGTATCCGCAGGGACTGGGAACGAGGTGCATTCCAATGTGACGCCACATCCACTGGTGGGAATGATTCAATGGCGGTGGATGGGAATTATAAGTGTTTGAACTTTCAAATATCTTTTCACCAAAGAACACGTTTCTGCATGTTGGGTGGATGGGTGGAACACCTTTCCACGCATATGCCAAAGCCGCCAATCAAGAGATGTACGTTTTCATATTTTTAATAACTTATGGCCGAACGTCTGGAAAAGAGCCAGTCACCTGACATCAGGGACGGCGCCGCCGGTCCGGTTGCACGGTTTTAACCGGACCACTTTTTCTCCCTGCTGTCTCGGTCTCAGACCCATTTAATTACATCGTTCTATGTTCTTGCACTACGTCACGTCCGTTACATGTTGTACATGCATCACCCATGCATGACTTTACATACTACTACATGTGGCGACCAATGTCTGATCCATTACAGGACCTATCAGCATGTTATTAGCTACAAAGTAGTACTAAACTAACAGTTCCATTAAAATGGCTACTATTGCCGACGTGCGAGAGTCGATTCCCAGCCTGCCTGATGAGCTCCACCATCCTAAATGCTTTGCTTTTCCGAAAGAAGCTTTGGAAAGACAAAACCTGTTTTTTGCTCATTGAAGAACCAGTGGTTCGATACTTGGCCTTTTCTCCATTACGATGAAGGACAGGATGTGCATGATGTTCTGCCACACTTGCGTCACTGCCTTTAAGCTATGCAGAATTAAGTCAAGTAAAAACATAGTATTCTTACCAACTATGAGCACATTCTGCTGCTGTGGGAGACTGGGGTACCGGTGCATGAAACATCTAACACAGAGATGAAATTATAGATAAGCTATAGCAACACATTGATGATAGCATTTAATTGTTTCATTGATGACAGAGAACAAAGCAGGACCATCTAAATAAATAAAATACATTTAAATATGTGTCTCTGTGTCGTAATTTCTAAATGAATAGACGGTGAGTTCAGTTATATAGTAATACGTACTATATTTTTATTGCACTTTTTGCGTAGTTTTGGAGGGTTTTACAACGCAAAAAGCGTTGGCTTCTGGGGCTCCTAGCTGGGCGGGATGGGTGCCCCCCCTCCCGCACCTCCCCGGGGCGGCTCCCCCTGCACGTCGACCATTATTAGTAAATACAACCGGACCACTTTTTGTACGGCGGCGACGGCCCTGCCTGTGCTGCTGTGCAAAAGAGTACATAGCTCGTTCGATTAACGCACATATACTATACATGTATATACTGCAGAGAGCGCGAACGTATTTAAATCTCCGTGCCCACTGACTGCTCCGAGTCTGCTCGTATTCACATGTACGTTGATTAGACTGTTCTTACTAATTCAGCCGGGTCCCCAGACTAATGTTCATTACATCGTGTTTCTGTTTATCGATTATTTAACCCTTTGTACTGCAGGCGGGAAAAGCGAAGGGCATATAAAAAAGGGTAATCGATTTCCTACCGATTTCTGCATATGAAGGAAACGAATATCGACTAATCGCGACTAAGAAAAACAGAATCGGTTATTTCGACTAAAGGAAATTCTGAAATCGGTAACCTGCTATTCTACTAAATGCATAGTCGACCGAATAGGTAATCGCGAATAATCGGTTAACCTACAAAACCTGAAAATCGGTTACACACCCTACTAAGCAGCCATTGAATCTGAAGCATTGTTTTTTTTTTTAAAGCGAAGATCGATTTAGATTGCATAGCAAACGGCATGTTAGGTTTAGTCCCTTCCCCTCTTTTCATATGAGGCAGCTCACCTTGGAAGGTCGCATGAAATTGAATTGCTCATCTTATTCATTTTCGGTTGTGAGTGTTTTCGTACATGCATGTACATGTGTCTGTAAACTATTAATTCTTTTGTGTTGCCAAATCAATGTTTTCAAAAGCTTCCGCGCGAAGCGCGGGAGGGGGCACTTCCCCCTCCCGCACCCTCCCCCTTTTGGTGACCCACGCCCACTTTGGATCCACTTTTTTTTTTCCCCGAACCCCCCCTTTTCCTGACCTGGCTACGGGCTTGATGCTAATACAAATATAGGGAATGCTTGTAGGAGTATCTAGTGCCACACAAGGCACTTTTTTAAAGGCCTGTGTTATAAAGCCTCAGCGGTGTCTCTTGATCCACATAACACCTATAGCCCAGCTAGCGATCCCGCAAATGCTGGTCAAAACTCAGCGTTGTATAATGACAACGCAACTACCGCATTGCACACTTCCATTCGTATAGATTGATCCCCAAAGCACATGCACATATCCATCCTTTCCTCCTTCAGTTATCTGCATGGAGAGCTTGCAGCTAGACAACCAAGCATTTCCAGTCACTTGTCGTACTTGCAAATTTTTTCACGTAACGTACTTCCGCATATCCAAATATCTGTAGTAAAAATTGTGACTGGATTTTACGAAGGTTAAGAGAGGTAGGTATTTTTGAAAATCTAGTTCTCGATAGTTTAAAGACGATAAAACTTCAAACTTGCCTTGATCATGGAGCTTTGAGTGCTCTTTCACGCAGTATTGTATATAAAATCGCACGCAATATCTAAGTTAAGGATGTACTGCTTTCTAATTAGAGTATAAAGTCAACGTTGTTTATTCTACCCTTCCAATAACGGGTCCTCCTCAAAAACATCAAAAAATGTTGCAGGCAAGCAATTTCTATCTACAATAAAACTTATAGGACAATAAGGCTATGCGCAATGGCTCATTTTCAGCTCGCCGTTGAATGTGTCACAGCTATGTCATTGCTAATCGTATTAACACAGAATTTAGTTTTCATAGAAAGGAATCAATACTCTGTTAGGGGATATAGTAATTGGATTTATAATACACTTCTTTGTAGAATTGTGTAATCCAATCAACCTTCGAGACACATAAATACGCCCTTTTTTGAGAGTGTATACTCGGGTCCTGTGTATAAACACATTGCATCGTTGTATTGATCTATGAGCATTATTATATGCAACTTTCAGAATTTTTGGACTGTGCGCAATGATTTATTTTTGCCACAGACCAAGTTATAGGATTGCGTTAACCATATACATGTACATACAAAAACCGCCGGTTTGATCAGCCTGAAGTGCATGTGAATGCTTAATATGATTCAATCGCAGAAGAACTGTTTCAGCACACACTTTTAGAGTTACAATATAATGTGCATCTATACTGGATGGTAGATCAAATATAAGATTAGAAGTACATTAAAAGTACAATGACAATGGGATACAAAGTTGCACATTTGGCTGTTACATATGCACTTATCATTGCCTGCATGTGAATATGTACAAATACTATAGCATTTATAAATACCTGAATTTTATTTCAAGATTGCTGTTCATGTCATAAGATTCTGGATACAAGCTTGATTTCATATTGAATTCAATGGGCAAATGAACATGTCTGCCATATACCAAAAAAGGGGGTGGGGGAATATTTGGTTGAATCTTGAATAGTAAAACGATATGAAAAAGGTATATAGAATCAACATATTGATCAGTCTCAATTTCTTTGCTGTAACTTATGCTGAAGTGTTTGGTTGAACCACTAGCTCATCACTCTTAGGATGATATGCACTTGTCAGGTTACACTAGCTGTACTCCAGTGATTCTGCCACAATTCACCTTAAAAAGACAATTTCATTTTAACAAACACGTAAATGCTTCTGCTGTTAATAATTTGATTAAAAATTCTCGACCTGATCGGTTATATTAAAACCTAGCAACATCAAACAGTGTAACAGAAACTCATGCAGTAACTCTGATGGCAGGGGCTCAGGGCTGTTGTGGTAAAGGATCAATCAAATCAACATCTATATGCATGCATGGTGTGCCGTACTTCACCCCTTACAGGCAGGACTTGGGTTAGCAGGGTAGACCTCTGCTCATGTCATTTCAAATTTTCTACGCACATGTACATATGCATAGAATTACATCAGTACATAAATATAACTGTTTGCTCTTTGGCACTTGTCACACGTTTGCAGAATTCTTTCACGTCATACCATTCCACGCCAATAAAACCTCTCCGCTATTTTGGACAGCATCTTATCTTGTCCAAAGTGACCACATTAATTAAGTTCAACGCAACGATATCATTCAAGAACGTTTATTGTTTATCCTTAATTCTGTCACAACCTATAATATATCATCAGTTAGCGCAAGATATTCCGAAGTACGTGTACTTCATTCGTTATCGCGAAGTACTTCGATCACGACAAAATCATTTTGCTCTACTTCGAAAACAGTCTCTTTCGTTCTTATTACAAAGAGGATGATATAGGTTTGTTTACAGCAGAAAGGTAGCAGTAGTGTATGTCGTATTCCATGTCGAGCGACAGTATTTCCTGACAGAATTTCATTAGGATATACGGTCGCTTTGTTTATTGTGAGCGGCATAATTTCCTGAGGAAAAACTGTCGCCGCAACACAATTTCCGGGCGACAGATTTTCCTGTGACACCGGTACACTGAATTTTTGCGTGACAGTGCCCTATTCATTGTTTGTAGTGAAATGCATCTATCAGTTTTTACTGTGTAGTTGTAGCTACTGCATGTATACACATGTGCCGCTGCGCATATGCATGCCTATACATGTGTATAGTCTGCATGTTGCACTATCACTATGCGGATAGTGGAACCGGGTACCCAGACTAATGCATGCCATCATCATGACATGTAGCTACAATTATATGAATCATTGTATACACACGGATCTCATCAGTTACTGATGTGTTTTCCATTGAAACATGCACAACCATGCACACTATATGCTAATATAAATAAGGAATGCTTGTAGGAGTATCTAGTGCCACACAAGGCACCTTTTTACCTCAGTGCTCTTGATCCACATAACACCTATAGCCCAGCTCGCGATCCCACAAATGCTGGTCAAAACTCAGCGTTGTACATGTATAATGACAATCCAACTACTGCATTGCACACTTCCATTCGTATAGCTTGATCCAATTAAATTGTCAAGGACATAAGCAATTGTCATATAGTTCCCAAAGCACATGCACATATCCATCCTTTTCTCCTTCATTTAAGTTAATACTCTGCATGGAGAGCTTGCAGCTAGACAACCAAGCATTTCCAGTCACTTGTCAACTAATCGCGATAGATCAAACTGCGCTGCAGAAAGGCCCCTCAGAATATCTGTGAAAATGGTCATCTTCAATTGCAGTTGAGAGAGCAAGTACATACATATGCATGTATATATGATGGAGAAAGTTTAAAAACCATCAACACTTAAAGTGCATGATGCACTGAAACACATATATTATATATATAATAACAATTATTATTATTATTATTATACATGCATATGTGATGATGGTGGAATCATCTGGAGCTTGGGACAAGGAAGTTGTTCTAGCTTTCTCAAGACTTGCATCGCACCTTGTCACAAGGACCAACACCCCCAAATCCAAGATGGTCTGCAAGTCTGCAACCTGTACGCCGCCTGAACTTAACTCAAGTGCATGCAAATACCCGGTCCCTCCTCTTAAAGGGTGGATATATCATCCAGGAGGGCGATACAAGTAGTTCTTCAACATAACTTTGTAGTTAATGTGTTTTATTTATTAATATAATTATATTGTTTATTTACAAGTAACAAGGTGATGTCCGTAAGGCATATAATAAGTATATACATTAATTTGGTAATTGCAAATGCATTGCGGAGCAGTATATACGAGGCTTTCATGAGTGCAAAGGTGTTTCATCCTCCCCCATGACCTGAAAAAGGGCTGCCTTGCCATGGATGGACGAAGAAATGGACTCCACATCCCCAAGAGGAGAAAAGTATGGCACTCTGTGATTCAAGCCGAAGGGAATTGGCGGAAACGCACAAGGACATGCAATTATTAATAGTATCTTGCGAGAACAACGTATAGGTTTATCTGATTAAGTCCATGAATTGAGGCTAATGAAACAATGAAACTTTGGCAATTTTTCAAGGTTTGAAAAAATTGAAACAATGAAATTTTAAAATGGCGGAAATGCACATTTGCATTTATTCAAAACATTTAATATGGCGGAAATGTACACTTGCAATTGAGAAAAAAGCAGTCGAAATCGAGTAAGTCCGTGAATTGAAGCTAATGAAACAATGAAACTTTGGAGAAAAAAGCAATTTTTCAAGGTTTCAAAAAATTGAAACATTGAAATATTAGTATGGCGGAAATATACATTTGCATTGATTCAAAAATTGAGATGTTACTAGAGAAACGCAGTAAAAATCGAGTAAATCCCTGAATTGAATATGATGATACAATGAAAAATTGAAGGGAAAAGCAATTTTTCAATGAATGAAAAAAATTGAAACGTTGGAAATTCTCGAATGGCGGAAATATACACGGACCCTTGTGGGGTTATAATTTTATCACTATAAAAATTGCACGTTGTACTAAACAACACACCTTCGCGGCGGTACAACCTTTTCCTTTTAAATTTCGTACACTTGTTCCCACACCATTTCTCTGTGTGAAAATCGATTTTTGTGATCTAAATCTTTTCCGTGCCGTGGATACTACAATTGTTAACCCCGCAGGTTAGAAATCCACATTTCTCCACGTACGAGTTTTGAAAACGCGTCAAATTAGGAGTGTGCATAGAGGAGTCCTGTAGCTATTGAGTTGTTCTGTTCGATAGATTCTGAATCATCCGTTACGGAGATATAGTTGTGCAAACTACAGGCAAATTTTCCCGCTTGATTCGCGGCAATGATTAATCACCGCCTTCCCATTCACTGAGCGGGACGCGATTTGCCAAAATCATTGGCGCGAATCAAGCGGGAAAACGTGCCCGTACTTTGTTCAACTGTTATCTCCGTAACGGATGATATAGAAATTAACGAACAGAACAAAGCAATAGCGACAGGACTCCTCTATACACATTCCGAATTTGACGCGTTTTCAACACTCGTACGTGGAGAAATGTGGATTTCTAACCGGCATGGTTAACGATTGTTGTATCCACGGCACGGAAAAGGTGTAGATCACCGAAATCGATTTTCACACAGAGAAATGGTGTGGGAAGAAGTGTACGAAATTTGAAATGAAAAACTAGTACCGTCGCGAAGATGGTACAACGTGCAATTTTTATAGTGATAAAATTATAACCCCACAAGCCTGATTTTGCTGGACACTGTCCCATATAAAATAGAGTCAGGAGATTTAAATTTTGTATTTGGTTTTGGATTTGAATATACAACCTTCTGATTTCAGATGGAGAATGATAATAAAGAATATATCATTCATGCATTAATTCCCTATGACACAAACTTGATTTGCCATAATGAAATGGCATTGCAAATGTGTTGAATACATGTAAATGCAAGTACATGTACTTTCAATTTTTTAATACCGTATATTGGAGTTATATAGCACTGTTCTGATGGTAGCACAGCCTGAGGTATGTTCTTGCATGATTATGCATGGTATTAATTCATACACTAACCTTTATAGCACTTTGAATTTAAAGAAACAAAATAGAATATAATTAGTGTACACTTAAGCCAATCAAACTGTTTTGCTTTATCAATAGGTTTTCAATATTCTACTGGTCTATATGCTATTCCCATAGATATACTACTTTTTCAATATTCTACTGGTCTATATGCTATTCCCATAGATATACTACTTTGAGTTTCCTTCTGACATGACTGCTGTTACAGTAAGTGCCACTTCAAATGACACCAACACATGCGCTTTTGTCTCAGTTCAAAAGACACCAGTAAGTTGGTTTGGGACTAATTTAAATGCATATCATCATCTGTTTATCCTAGTTTAGATATGCCCCCCTGTTGACACACTATACGATGCCATTGTAATAGGCATTGATCAATTCATGACTACTAATGCTTTTATCACCATTACAGTGAGTTAATTTATATTTAGGTGGTGGGGTCTCTTGGACTAAAGTATATTCCTTTGTCTCCAGAGAGATAGTTTGAATGAGCCTTCTTTTTATGTGGTGCTTATTCCAGCAAGTTTTGCACTTTGCCATGGATCGCTCATGAGTGGTATTTTTGCATGTACCCTGATTAAAACCTCAATGTATAATGATGCTATTACTACCCAGATGAGAATGAAGAAGGCTACATGAAACATATAACATTCTCAATTCAACAAGCTGAAACATGTCAGGACTAAAAGTGCATTTACTTAAGTAACATTTTGCAATGATCCCTCTTCACCTCAGTGTCCAGGCATCTGATGGAAATCTGGGTTCCAATAGGAATCCTGATTGGAGGATCTTGTATTATTTCTATCGTATACTGTTCTTACTGCATTTTTTGTCCATGTTTTCAAGACAAAGACAATAACAAAGATAAATCATCTTCAAAATTAAATGTGTGTAGCAAATCAAAGCAATATTTGTAGAGGTCCTGATGGACTATTTAATCCATGCCCAAATCACTACAGAAATTAAAGGACTTTATTCAGCATTGTTTATATAAGGAGGTCAAGACCATCAGTGAACTGAAGTGTTATTATTTTAGTGAGTTACTAGTATGGTAGTTCTAGTCAACTTGTTTTTCATCATCTAGTTTTTGTTCAAGTATTAGCCAAAATTAAGGTTGAAAGCAAATTATTTCCATAGAACATTTTGTCATTTTTTGGGGGCTAACTCTTGGACAAAAACGAGATAAAAAATGACTGGAACTTTTCATTATGTTGTCCTCCATTTTAGATTGTTCTGAAACTAAAAGCGAGTCGCAATCTGGATCATCAAAAACAACAGGAAATGCTGTACTTAAATCTAGCATTGCAATACATAATATAATGATAATGCATGCCAATACCACAGTATATGCATGCAGATTGACTACCATAATTTATAATTTAAAAAGGACAGTGTTCACATACCAATAAACCAATCTTGTTTCAACACAGACTGCTCAGAAGACACAAATGGTCTCACCAGTGAATTCCAATGAATCACATGTAAGCACATGGGCACCCGTAGCATTTCTAGAAGGGAGGGGGACCAGGATGAAGGCAAGGTGTGCCGATGGGTGCTGCCACCCTGGGAAGGGTGTGGGAGGGGACACCTTTCCACATAGCCATGGGGTATGTGTAGCACATATATAGTAATACTGGGGCAAGGTTAAATAATTTATTACAAGGGGGCCCCCTGGGACACCCATGAAACAAATTGTTACCGATTCTGACTTGTAATGGTGAAATAAAAATGACTAACTTGTGAATAAAAGCATTGTTATATATAGTTTTTTGTGCATGGAAATATGCATATTATTAATGCAATCACAGAAGATTATAATAATAAATATGTATCAAGTTTTTGAACGATAAGCAAGTGAAAGGTCTTTTTACCAATAAACCAATCTTGTGTCAACAAAGACTACTCAGACTACACCATCGGCCTCACCAGTGAATTCCCATGGATCATGTGTAAGCACAAGGGCGCCCGTAGCAAAGAGGGAGGGGGGGGGGGGGCGCTGCCGCCCTGGGAAGGGTGCGGGAGGCCCGCTCAGTCAGGGGGTATGGGGGAGCGCTGTAAGCTACCCGGGCCCCAGAAGCCAATGCTTTTTGCATTGAAAAATTCCAAAAACTCGGTGGCCAGGAGGCCTTTTACAGTACCTATACTACAAAAGTGTTGCAACAGTACTTGGTAGGTTGATGCTGGACTAAAAAAGATTATTTTTAGATCTTCTCAGAATAGGTTTTTTTCTATAAGGAATTCGTGTTTGTTTTATCATGGTTTGGAGTACGAGTTAACAGCGTTTGCACTTATAACATGTAACTTTGTGTTAACAGCAATTAAGCTCAGCTTCTGTATGTTCGATGCGCCGATTATAATTGGACCTCCAGAACCCCATTTTCACATTAGATCACGAGATTACACTACAAGACATATGAATGAAGTAGCCCGTTGTTGCCTCTGCGAGTATAATTCGCAATTTTCGCTTCGATGTCATCGCAAGCAATGTAGTAGCACTGGAGAAGGGTTAAATAGTTTCTGCATTTTTCAAAGGACAGCACTAATAGAGATGATCCTACATAGGTAGTGCAAAAATGAAGCATAAATCTCCTCAATAGAGGAGCAACATGTGACAGGTTTTAATATTTGATTTCAGATTAATATCATTTTGTAATTTGCTATAGTGAATGTGGAAAATCTTATTTCAACATAGAATGCAGAGAGTACACCAGGGAGCTCACGTGCACCCGTGAATGAGAATACAGCATTATGTGTAAGCATTTTGTTGCTGATGTGAATGGGAAATTAAACTGACTATGAATAATTACATTGTAGTTGTGCATTGAAATAAGTTTATACACACAGCAATAAAGATTTTTTGATATGCATGCGGAAGGCCTCTAGACAGTGGTAACATGCAGCATGCATTGTATTTATCTGCATTTCACCAATGGACAGCACTGATAAGATAAAATACATTGGTAATGCAAAAATGGAGCATAACTTTCCTCAATACAGGAGAAACACGTGCCAAAGGCGGAGCTGATTAATAAAGTAGGTTTTCATAATTGATAATATCATTGTGTAAACATATGTCATGTTTCAAGGCAGTCAGTTAATAGCATTGTAACACGGGATGGAGGTAGATTGTTGCAAGAGTATTATGGCCTCTAGACAGTGGTAACATGCAGCATGCTTTGTATTTATCTGCATTTCACCAATGGACAGCACTGATAAGATAAAATACATTGGTAATGCAAAAATGGAGCATAACTTTCCTCAATACAGGAGAAACACGTGCCAAAGGCGGAGCTGATTAATAAAGTAGGTTTTCATAATTAAGAATAATGTCATGTTTCAAGGCAGTCAGTTAATAGCATTGTAACACGGGATGGAGGTAGATTGTTGCAAGAGTATTATAAAGGAACTAGTTTGCTTGCTGCAGCTTTGCTTGCAGTATATATAATTGTTCACTACATAAAAGTATGTATAATTGTTCACTATGTAAAAGAATCTACATGCATGGCACAAATTATCTCCCTGTGGAGCAGAAAGACAAAAATGTATTTATAGTGTAGAGAAGGTCCAATGCAACTATACAGTACATAAGGTACTGCACGTTGTTAGTTGGGCATTATATGCGCATAGCCGAACAGTTATGGGCATAGCCATATTGTATACACAGCTATGCTATTGCCAATGGTATCAGTTTACCTGGTTATATGTAATAGGCCTAGCTGTCAGCTGCGGGTTCTTAATTCCTATTGTACATACCTATACACCTGTATATAGTCATCGACGCTGTCCTGTTTAAAGCAGGTGCACTGTGGCCTTTCAGGCAACTTAGGCCAATTTGTATTTTCTAAACCACTCAATGCTAATGTCTAATTGTAAACTAAAAACAATGCGTAACAGCTGTATAAGTTATCATTGCGCATCTATTGTTGTAAAGGCGTAACAGCTGCTTAAATTACCCGTACTATTGACTGCAAAGCAATCTAATTAGCAAACAAAAATTTAATAAAACCACAAACATATATTTATAGATGTAGCTATAATCCAAATTTCAATTAACTTTGAAATGATTAATAATAATGGAATATGCACATGATTGTGCTCAAGATATACCATTATAATTGGACTTGATTTGCTGCATTCTACATGCATGTATGTGGAAAATGTTGACTCATAATGTAACTTGTATGCTCTTGATCACTGTACCGTAGGAATAGGAATGCACGCAGCATAAATTAGAAGTAGCTGCCACAAGATTAAACATATCCAAATGTATACGTAACATCATATAACGCAATTTTCCATTTGAGGCAGCCTACACTAAATTCTTACCCCGTGTACGATTCATTATTCTATAAACAATTTTACAATGAACAGTGTTCATGTGATTTATTAGAATGTGTTCACATTGATTTGTCATGAAGTAAAAAAATATTTAGATTTAATGTTTCAACCAACATCAGGTACTAAGTTTGTACAGTGATTAAGGAGATATTTTAATCAGTCAGTGAAACCATTCATCAACCTAGCCTAAACATACAAAGTGTTATATGAAATAGATGATAGATTTGAAGCAGTGCATCAATATTAAGGCGATCAAATGAATTTCAGTAAACCATCAGTAAAATGCAATTTTATGAAAATTTTACCCATACCCATTTGAGTTGCATGCAACATGTTGTCTAATGTATGATTGCCTTTACAATGAATGAATCGTTGGCCATACTTATCACAATGCTAATCACAAAATGACTCAAATACATGTAAATCTTTTAGCATCAAATTGACATTGAGATCTATTGGACTACAATCTTTACCGAATGATGCAATATTTTAACAGCATCATGTTAGCTGCTCCTTTCTACAGGCTCAAAGTGAACTACGCATGAGTGACTTTACAGATGATAAATTACAAACTGTACAAGTGAGCCATGTTGCCTATATATGGTGAGGAAGTAGTTATGTCGCATTGTTCTGTGCTGATACATCAAATTATAGCAACACTGTAACTGTTGGAATATACTATGGCATACCAGCCTTACAAGTGGTGCTTGCCAAGTCATTAGCTCAGCAGATGGTAATGATATACAGGTGCAATGCCGTTTGGAAAATGCTCGTTCTTTCCCATTGTACAGTTACCAGTATATGAAGAGGATGAAATGTGCTATTATAATTATCAGTGTGCTATTGCATTTAAATTCATCCCGTAAGTTTTGTAATGAAAATGAATTTCTGGCCATAGTTAGGTCAATTTGGTACAGAGCCTTCAACAATGTCTTAAGCAACAGTGGATATGTAATTTTGGGAATTGCTTTTATCATCATTGTTGGCTGTTGGTGAGAATTTGGTGCATGCATATTTAAATGCACATTTATATACCTTTCACATTCACAGGCATAGTACAGATGATTTCATTAGCACTGGCAATGGTTTGTATTACTCAATGGGTAAGTGTGCACTTTTGATTATGATTTTAAATAGTTCAATGAACAATTTAGACTTTCAAGAACTATGTCCCTGCAGGGTGTGCTTTAATTGGAGAGGGGGTCATGAGTGCACTATACCACGTCTGTCCCAGCGATATCAATTTTCAATTTGGTTGGTGAATCCTTTAATTTGAGCAATATGCATTTTCAATATGAGATATCATATTTCAAGATACTACCTTCATGTTTATCATTGGTGGATTGATCATTGCAAAGGTGGTTCAAAACTGGCATCCTTACTTCAATGCAAATTCCTTCTGTGCATTTTTTGGATTTTCTGTCATAACACTTTTCACAGTGATTGGCCTTGTGAGTTCTCACCCCTATTTTCACTTTCTTCAAATGCACTATTGTGCTTTGGAGTAGTATGTTGACAGATACAATCCAGCGGCCATTCGCGTTTCTCTGTTGTTCATTCTACTCATCATTGCTGTTGCCTTCTCTGTCTCCTTGTACAATTACAATCAATCATCACTGCTGTTTGGTAATCGTTCTTGGAAAGAAATGTTGCCAAATAGTACATTAGTATGTAAGGATGATTTTCAAGAAAATTGCAAAGACTTTTCCGATAAAAATTATTTTGTAGACCAGAAAGTTTCTAAGGCTGGAATCGTCATTGCCATTTTTGTGGAAACCATACCATTTGAGGTTCTCTAAAATTAAACTGAATCCTCCCTGCAGTGGCAGTTTGTTGGGTTGATTGTTGCACTTCTTGCTGATGTCATAGTACTGTAAGTTCATATAACACCTGTTCCATTATTATGTCTAGCTAATTATGCTCCGCATGCACGCAGGAAATTAAAATTTGTGATATAGGATTTGCAGGTGTAAGTTGAGTAAAAAGTAAGGAAATGTATATGCATGTATTTTACATAAAATTTAGCAAGTTCAGGCAGGTATTGTTTTAATAATATATTTGTGACAGTGTCCAGCAAAATCACCCTTTAGGTTTTTTAAATTAATTCCTATTAAAATTCAAAGTTTAACAAAACAGTGTATCTTTGTAACTGTTGTTTGCGCATTATGTGTGTCGAAGTTGGCTTTGATGCTCTAATTATTTTCCATGCAGTGAGTGCAAAGAAGAGTGCTCATAATGCATCATACAGTTGAACAGTGTGAACATTTTCCCGCTCAATTTGAGCCAATGCTTGTGGCAAATGCGTATGGCGCAAGAAAACGATCTTCTCACTCATGGCATGGAAAATTAGCAACTCACCAAAATTGATTTGCAAATAGAATAGAGAGATGATTTAGGAATGCCTGCATGAAATTTTAAAAGAAAAGGTTGTACCGTTACGAAGATATATACTGTTTTGTTCAATGTAGAATTTTTATAGTAATTTATAAGCCAGAAGGGTACATGTAATTGACACTGTTGACTGTTCATTTATTTATATAAATCATGTAATGGAAAGCCTTTGAATTGAGAGCAGCAAGTTGCCAGACAGATCAAAGAAGATCTACAGCTCAAGTTGCTCAGCATAATTGCAGAAAGAGTATGAGCTTAATAACTTAATTAAATCCCGCCTACAGTAGGTCATTAATTCAATGAGCCTTTTTAATGTGGCAATCATTTTGCAATACCAACAGCATTAGTAGTTCTATTTGCAATCTAGCAGGAGTTATGTTATTTTGGTACAGGTATTATAAATACAGGAAGTGTATGAGCTTAATTTATATTTTTAATTCTCTACAGTTAATCATTATCAAAATGAGTTTATTTTTTATAAATGATTCTCCCTTAACTCCTATAGATGTGTTGTATGTTCAAACGAACTATTGTCGATACCAACAGCCGTTTTATTTCTATTTGCAATTAATGCAGGAATTATGTTTCTTTGGTACACGTCATTTAAGGTGGGTAAATATATGTGCTACAAGGTTAATTAAATCTCATTCTATTCTAGTGTTGGTATTCAGAACCAATGATGACATTACCGGCAGTGATTTTGGCATTTGCACTATTCCTTTGGATTTGTGCATTCATATTCTTTGATAAGAAAATATATGATTCAGGAGTGAGTAACTTTTTTAATTACGCAAGGATTATAATTTTTACATTGATTCTTTCACTTGACAGATGACACCTGCAGAGTCTCGTGAGCTTAACAAGCCTTGTTACAGTGGAGGTTTCTATGACTACCATGACCTCTGGCACTTCATGTCAGCAGCTGCAATGTTCACAACATTCATGGTATTGGAATGGTGTCATTATGAGCCAGCGTGCAAAGCATGAAAGGAATCAACTAATATATGAGTTTTAGATTTAGTTAGATCCCTGCAATAATGATTCGAGACCATTCTATATGAATGAAAGTTAACTGCATATAGTATCAAACTTAATAGGTATTTTTGATTCCAGGTTAGATAAATGCATCAGAATGGAGTTATGTGTGTGTGTCACTAATCAGTACTGAGTGTACACAATTTTTTAAAAATATTTAGTTAACAAAATGTATGAGCATCTAATTACTGAATAATTGACAAAGTATCTTGCAACATTTAGATGTATGAAGGTTTGAATTTTTTAATTACTTGTTATCAGAGTTATCACTAGAAGAATGTCCAGTGGCGGATCCAGGGGGGGGGTCTAAGGGGTCTAAAGACCCCCCCCCCCCCCCTCGGCCCGACCAGTTATGAATAAATTAACTTATGAATAATTAATTACATGATTGACGAGTTGAAAAACGAAGCGTTTAGTGAACGCGAGTGAACTGATTAGCGAGTTAGCATTCGACCCAAAATGTGTGTGAGTGTGTGTGTGGGGGGGGGGGTCTAAAGCCAAGGCCCTCCAAGCGTGCAGTATTTTATTAGTATTGCTGCTACGCGATGGAATGGTGTAAGCGATCAAAGGAAACAGGTAGAGCTAAATCAAGTAGGTAACTAGGTATATAATACTATTAAAGGTAAAACGTGTGTGTCGTTTAGACCAGAATACGGTCACAATGGCTTTGCGTAGAGTTTTCTATTCGCTATCCTTATCCACGTTGACACACGCAGGCTTTTATATTAATCAATTCAAATATTGCGCTTGCTAGCTATCAATATTGAATACACTTTCAAAGTATGCTTATTTTCATGCTAAATGAACGCAAAAGTGAAAAAGCGGCTGGGGCTTCGCCCCAGGCCCCACTGGGGGAGCTTACAGCGCTCCCCCAAACCCCCTAGCTGTTACGGGAGGGGGCACGCCCCCTCCAGTACCCACTCCCGCTTATGAATATAGTTATTAGACCCCCCTTCCAGAAATCCTGGATCCGCCGCTGATGTCTTCAGTAAAATTGCTTCTCATGCTTAGGCTGTTTGTATAATCCATGCATGCACTAAATTTTTAATCCGTTGTATATACGCTAAAAGCATTTTAAGCTTATTTTGCAATTTTCCTTGTTCTGAAAGTTCCATTCATATCCAATTATACTGCCGCAACTTCTTATACTTGCGTCAATTGAAATAAAACACCATTTCATCATACCCGTGCTCTTGGAGAACCAAATTGGTGTTGTGCACAGTGGACACCAAAATTTGGTGCTCGCAGTTTACTGTGAATACAATTTTAGCTCTGTGTGTGCAGAGTAACGAATGCGACCGCGATACCATGCATGCATCTAGTGCGTGTTGTGAATATAATCATATATATAGAAATTATCTATGATATCAGGACCTACGTAGGTCCTTTGTAGAATTTGAAGTGTGATGAATACGTAATACAGTGCTTCCATAGCACACCGTTAGTGCTTTTACAACACCGCAAGACATGTTCGGATAGCACTCATTTTTTACAGCTAGTGTAGTTAGGATTTGTACTGCCTCACATGTAGTTAAGGTGCATTAATACTCTATTCAAAAACAATTGTGTCAGTAATACCATGCACATTGCATGGTTTACCTTATGAATGGTCCAGAATAATGCCAAAAGCAGTGACACTCCACTGGGTTACAGCTGGCAAAACAAGTGCATAAAATCTTGCATTTGCATTTCGTGGCACGCACAACAAAGGTTGGAAACGAGCGTTTACGAATCCACCTGACGCAAATGACGCAGCGACGGGTACAACTGATAGAGTAACTGCCAGAAGGATAATTGCTGCATGGACATACTTCATTCGGTGCGAATTCGAATTAACCTGGAGAGGATATTTGATACCGCAAAATATCACAGCAACGTGCCATATCCAAATCATATAAGCAACATCAAGCTGTAGACGGATAATGAACCTAAAACAACATCAGAGATTCATATAATATTAGATGCATACTGAGCACATGAAACCAATTTACCAAATAATGCACAAAACGGGGTGGATTGCTGCAAGCTTTCTATCCAATCGGGGGACGTGCAGTAGAGGGCCTTTGGATTAATC
Source organism: Spongilla lacustris (assembly GCA_949361645.1). Classification (NCBI taxonomy): domain Eukaryota; kingdom Metazoa; phylum Porifera; class Demospongiae; order Spongillida; family Spongillidae; genus Spongilla; species Spongilla lacustris. The sequence continues at coordinate 10,275,515 of OX442415.1, forward strand.
CTGCTGACTGCTGCAAACACACCTGCAGAACATATAACCATAACTGGATAGACGCTACTGATGTTACACACTTGCAATGTTGGAAATCAGCAATGCATTTAATTCAAACAACTGTTCTCACCTATGAAATTAATTAAAGCAGTTATTACAGTTTGGTAGAAAACCAAAATTGATGGAAAACCTAACCTAAAACAACAAAGCAAACATTTGCATTCCATATTTCGCTATGCAGATCAGTATAAAGAGAATTAGCACTTCACTTACATACTCTTGTGCCTTAATACTGATATTAAAACAGTTAAAAAAATTCCACTGACAGGGCCAACAACCACTGCCGTTTGTACAAATGCATCCTCACTATTCGTTGCATCAGTACCAGCTATAACCCAGTTGGGGCATTCAGGCAAACAGCTATTCCTGATGAATACAAAATTCTCACTGCAGTTGATGTTCATCAGAGGTGATTGACCTGATGAACTTGGGATAGTACCTAATTAGTAGTAGAATGGTTTGAAAGCCAATTTTAATGTACGCATGTTAGAAAAACATATGATTGCAAGGATTGATATTTGGTAGCACAGAACACTCAGGCAGGCCAGTTATTGTTGCCTTAGCAAGTGTCCATTCAGTTTTGCATGTTTCAGTACTGATAGTGGTACATTGCTCCGATGATGGAAGATACGCAGTTTGATTTCCATCACACAGTGGAAACAGGTACAGGCAGAAGAATGGCAAAGCAGCATCTCTACACTGGGGCGAAAGTAAACTTTCATACTGTTTAGCCTTGTCAGCGATTGCTTCATTTTCCATCACGTTGATGCTTGAGAAAATATACACACTCTCTTCAAGGCTCAGGGATGGAATGCAGCTCTTATAGTCTTCAAGGTATTGGTAACACACTGATCCTGTGTTGTTGTACAGCACTGCTGTGCACTTTGATTCAAATGCAGTTGATGAATTTACCTAGGAAACAGAATTAATGTACATGTATGATCATAACTATAATCATACGGGACAGTTTCCGCGAAAACTTCCTACATGTATACATGTATAGGCCTTATTCAAGCCAATCAATGAATAATTAATGTCATATTCTCTTAGTCTTACATGCGCATGTATGACGTTTTGTCGCATGACATCGAGTTATTGAGAAAGTTCAACGGTCTGGAGTAAGCTTTAAACAACTCGTACAAATTTTACCATAGCCTACTTGTGTGGAGCTCCAAGAAGTCATTCAGCACTCTAAGCGAAAGAGTCATGCAGTTACAAGAAGGTCGCGAGGCTAAACGAGCTACTTTTTCAAAAATACTTCAAAAAGGCTTGGGACTGTTGGGAGTATATGTTTGGCTGTTTAGAAGGTCACTGTGCTGGCAACAATTAGAAAGAAGAATCACTTAAAGTCTTATTCGTCACCCTGAAGAGTTTTAACATACGAATCATTTTATTCATGCACATTTTAATTTTCTTTATAATATTGACAGCAAAACTCTCTGTAACTTGATTGTATCATTAGTTTAGTCTATTTAATTTCATAGTATGCATTTTTATCATCTAACTTGAGTCACTTAATTCCTACAGACATGCCGGCATTTTCTCGCTCTTTTCGTCCATTTTGAAAGCCACACCCTCACAGATGTATGTAAAAACACAAAAAAACTCTCTGTAAAGTTGTTCACCATCATAGTCTGCATTATAAATATACTTTTAGCTTTTGATTTGGAATTTATGAACCGTTTAGAAGAAAATCGTGCATTTTTGCACAAAGTAGCCTTGTAATTGGGCATAGTACACTCACCACTATATATTAACTATAATTATATAAGATTTCAAGAGTATGTATCTCGTACTACCCACTACTCTTATGCCTTTTTGCTCTCTAGGCAAACCATTGCAAAACTGAGATGACTGAAATTATTTATTTTTTTAAGAAAAGATTTAGTTGTGACGTGGGAGAAAGCATGACTTGCTAAGAAGTATCTGGCTATATGAGTATATCTTAACTTCGACTGAACCTTCAGAAATGGTTTTCTCCACAGATATTCCAGAGAAAAAACGATAGATCATGCAGCCTTGTTCTTTGTATATTTCCGTCTATCTCCGTGCTTCTCCATCTATTCCCATTCATGCACGTATGTACGGCGATACTATAAAATATATTACCCTCCTCTATTGGGCGTCCTTTATATCTTATATCCACGTCTGCATTAAAAATACTTAAAAAATTATGGAAACTGGTGTCAGATTATGTACTTCGGATGTAATTATGCATTTGTATTCATTCGCACAGGTCCCCAGACCTCCGGCTAGGTCATCCAACAAATAAAGGTAAAACTTTCTCCGGGCATTGATAGATTTTTTGGGCATCGCCTAATTGAAGGTTTTGACGGAACCACGGCATACTGTGACTGGAAGGCCATATCGCGGCGATACTGCTCGTTGGTCAACTATATATATAATTATAATTATATACAAAAGTTTTCATGCTGGTTCACAATATAACGATGTTGAAGAGCAAAGCTACCGGGATATCACTACGTTACAACATACAGTTCTGTATGTAGGAGGGGCGGACCTGTGTGCTTGATGGTTCAATTTGTCCCAAATAGAGCACGGTGGGCAGCGCAAACAAACCCCACACCATTACGTCGATTAAAATGAGAGCCGCGAGTTCAATGCCTAGCCATAGGTTCTTTTTCCTCTCATCGAGCCGCTCCATTGCTCAGATCTGTCACTGTACTGCTGATTTTATGGATATATATATATATACTAATTAGTCTAATATAGGAGATTTCCGGTACAGTGGCACGCATTGACAGTTTTCTGCTAAAAGATCGGGCTACAGGTATTTTGTTCAAGAATTCAAAATATAATACAATCTGTAACGGTAAGACTTAGGTACTTGGATAAATCGCGTAAGTGGGTCCGTAAATCGATGGTCTAAAACTACGTCGATCGAAACTGGACACGTATTTCGTAAAGTTTGAAAAGGTCTCACCGAACAAGCGAAGAAACATGTTCGACTGATTATCTGCGCGGTTAGTCCAACGACACAGCTTGACTTAGTGAGCGAATGCAACACCATTGCCTAATTTCGAGCTGGTTCTTGATCTTTTTTTTTTTTTTACGCATTCAATTCGTAGTATAATCAAGTTATGGGAATGAATTTTGACTCTGATTGTGAACCAGCTATCACGGGATATATATTGTTGTTCAAATCAGGTATATTGAATCATCGTGCATATTACATAGTATGGGGGTGTTTGGATGATGCCCAAAGGGTGCTTTAACTACCCAGGCGTGTTGTGTTGGTCTGCATGAATAAAGAACACACATGCTTATAAGGTTTCTTTGTCTATAAAGCATAAGCACATCGCTTCGATCAATTAAGTTGTAAATGACATTAAGTTCAAGATTTAACTAATTATACTATTTCTGTCGTTGCAATTCGATGAGCCCACGCGATGTTCGTTTCAACCCAAGTATTCATGTTTAATTAGATGCATGTATAAGGGCATTATACTTCATGACCAGTGGTAAGTGTAAGTTACTTATTGAAGCAAAATCCAATGCATATCCCTATGTTTGATATTATCAAGACTATGTATTTAAAAGTTTTAGTTAAGGCTGCACACTTATTTATGTTTCGAAGGAAGCGCAATTCATAATTGTACCACTGCATGGTAGCAATCATCGCACTGAATCAATTTGCATTAGTCAGGCATTCTGCAGATGCGCACCTCATGCATATAATGGTATCTGTTGTTGCATGCATGTTGTTCTTGTTGCTTGGGGAAATTACTTCGGTCAAAACAGGATATAGCAAACGGAAATGCAACAAATCTTCAGCTAGTGCTAAAAAACAAGACTGAGTGCCTAAGTTGTCACCTTTAGCAGCATGGTAAACAATAAATTGTCAGTGGATCCTGACTGTTGCTGCACTGAAGATTGTGTGACAATCAGGGCTGAGTCATTTGCAGCACACTTGTACACTGCTAAAATGCTCTTTAAAAGAGTGTTCATCATGAAGTCTTGTTTTGCCCACAACTGAAGACTGCGTGTCATAAAGAAAGAAACTACGCCATCATTTAAGCGATGTCATACACACCTACATGTGTGCAAACTAAACATTGAAATAGATGCGCACTAGCTGGCAGTCAATAAGCTAAGGAATGGATGTGCAACCTTTGTAATCAGGTCAACAGTGGTTGATAGACATTGCATATGTTTATAGTTATAACATACCACCGGTAGCAGTGTTGATTGGTTTCAATCCAACACACTCACAGTGGGTGGAAAACCAGATTTGTGTGAAACTGATCCCATATAGAAGCATGAAAGCTGACAAGATGCATCCAACAGTTAAGCCTTTATTTGCATGTATGATATGTAAATTTCATCCCAATCACACATTGTAAATCACTCAGTTAACCAATTGGTATGAAATTTGAGCATAATAATATAAATACCAATGCACCAAGTGAACATGGTGGTAGGGTAAGGCTACATTATGTACTTAGCCAACTTTTGTTACCAACTGTTTACAGAAACACAAAACTTTTTGTCAAAACTTGCATATGCACATCTGGTAATACTGGTGTTTTGCATGGGCAAAACACATCAAATTCTTGCCTACATGGGTATTAACAATTTTATTTTTTTATAATGGTGGTGATGCATTGATACAGCAAACATGGTGAAGTGCTTTTTTTTAAAAAAAATTATTTATTTTTAAATCTAGACTGCAGCATATGCTTTCTTGCCAATACATAGCTGAGGACAGTTGCATATGCCAAGGATAACACCCCCAAATCTTTGTCCTAGTACATCTATGCATAATTTCTTCAGTTCTGTGTCATTTTTTAAACTGACCTTCATTTTTCAATTACTTCATTCCTCAATGGCTGCTAATGTTTTGAAACTTTATAAATCTCACCATATTGGATAGTTGTAAATTTTTGTTATACTTGTCTAGCATTTTATTTATTGCTTGAATCTCTTCTAGAATCTCCATGAAAACCATTGATCCTGCTAAATAACTGTGTTAGTACTAGTATTATTAATAGTTCTGTGTAGTGGCAATGTTTGACCAAGCCAAACAATTTGTTGTTTAAAGTTACAAGTTATGTATAGCATGCTATGCATCCAATTGCCGGAATATTAATTGAGGGGGAATGGCTTTCCTGTCAGTGAATCGGCATCTCTTAGTGAGCAGCTTCTTCTGTAACATATGCTTAAATATAATAGAGAAGCCAATCAAATATACATGTAATTTCATTGCATTTTGCTGCGCGTTATATATACCGGTGTTATATATACACGTGCACACGTACATCCACGGAGAGGGGGGCGGAGAATACTGTGAATGAAAAACGCAAATTTCTTCTACAGGCAAGTTCATTACTTTCAAGTTGTGACCAATGTATAACACACGCAAAAGTATACAATTAACCAAGTTTTTCTAACGCCATGCACGTCAACCTGAAGGGAAGCATGGCAGAGCGGGTATTTGTTGCCTGCCATAATGACAACACAGCAGGTCGATCACATGGGTACTTTAAAAATATTAGCACTTGAATTACAGAGAGATTTATACGGCCAAGTGTATACACAGTGATATCTGCAACTTAATCACGTTTTAACAACCCATGGCAACCTACTATTTCGCTGACAAGGTTGAAAAGTGGTCGTACCTGCTTTTCAAAGGGTTGCATGCATGTGAGATGCTGAGCGCACCTGAAAATAAATAAATCAAACCTTCGGGGGGGGGGGGGGGGGGGGGGGGGGTTGTAGCGCGTGTTTGCAGTACACAATTACGCTAGTGTCGTCTTCATAGTAGCGCTCTGCTTATACCTGCGCATGCGCATTTCGATATCTGCGAATCTAATAAAACTGAATAATGTATTTGAAGGAGGTTGAAAATATCACATCAATGGCCATAGATTGGTAAACACCCCCCAAGAGAAATTTTATTATATTTACTAGTTCATTTAGAAAGAGTATGTATACCGGTATAAGTGTAACTAGTTTGTATGTTTTCAGTACTAATTTTTACAATATATTCTTCGTTCCTGCCATACCTTTACTCTCTCTTTATACATTCATATAGCGGTGTAAAAACGTTCAATTGCAAGTGCAGTTATTTTCATGCATGCATGTGTAGTAGATCCCGATCTCAATAGCAATAACAACTGATATATCTGACTGATCTCTCTTCATCAATGCACATACAATATATACTTACATGTCACACACCGAAAGGGGTTCACACATTTGGTACATGCATGGGTCACACATGCACACACAACTAGAGATCCAGTTGCATGGATTAATTTATGCACATGCAAGTGCCAATAGGTGTTGATGAAGTGTTAGATCCTCTGATTACACATGCATTGATGCAGATATCTACCTTATGGGCTATATATACACATACGTAAGAGCATTTTAAATTCCACTTTAATGAATTCATAGCATGCATGCAGCTGGGCAATTTCTATTACAATTGCAAATGACTACTATGCGCACATGTTAATTCTTGCAATTTTTAACTGTAAGAATTGCCGCTATACCTACTGGAGCGAGATCCGTAACCGTAGCGGCTAGATCCGCGACTTCTCGAGTAGCGAGACCCCCCGCCCCCGTGGTGTCCGCCATGATGGCGGCGGCCGCCGTGGCCGTGGTGTCGACGGTGTCCGTAAGAGCTGTCGTGCAGCAGAACGTGCATGTCGTCATCATCGCCAGAGTTGGAGTTGCTGTTGGAATCAGATCTGCTGTCGCTCAGGGATCTGGATCTGCCCCTTGACTTGCCGATTTCAGCCGCAGCCACGATCCCAAGTATGACTGCGAAAACTACAATAGTTTCAAACCTCATCTTTGTATGATGTGCTGTTGCGGTGCTGCATGCTAAATGATTGAAAGCACCGCTTTATATACAAACCCTGCGTTTGATTCTAACACTATATCCTATAAGGACTAAAGGAGTGGGTATTCATTTCGACCGACCTGTGCGGTTAGTGAGTATGTCTTCATGGTAAGTGTATACGCACCAAAGGCCAAAGTCTGTAGGTAATTACTGGTCGACTGTCTGCCATAGACGTGGATTCCCTCCGCTATATGCACCCACACTCGTTTCGCTGGTAAGCGAAGTGCATGCAGGCACTCCTATAGTCCAGTTATCACTATAGTTCCTCTGCATGGCTATATTGCAAAGACGATGCATGTAGTCTCATTGCGTTTAAAATTGATTTTCACCGCTTGATTAAAAAGTGGCCGGTCCATATGCATGTGTATGCAACCCATTTGGTAAGCCATGTATATAGTTTACATGGTTACACACACACACACACACACACACACCACACACACACACACACACCACACACACACACACACACACACACACACACACACACACACACACACACACACACACACACACACACACACACACACACACACACACACACACACACACACACACACACACATATACACACACACATGCACATGCACACACATGCACACACACTCAAAATACAAATGTGCTTTCAGCCCATTGGGTAAGCCATGTATATAGTTTACATGGTTACACACACACACACACACACACACACACACACACACATACACACACACAGACACACACACACACACACACACACACACGCACACACACATATACACACACACATGCACATGCACACACATGCACACACACTCAAAATACAAATGTGCTTTCTATCGTGCATGCATATATCACTTCTAATTTCAGGTCTGAGCATCAATAATGTACTGCGTGGGCTGCTTTAGCCTTATGCAAATTTTGTCCTTGAAGATTTATTTCAGGGCTTGTAACATCTGTTCAGTCTCAAGCTACTACTACTACTGCATGGCCTCACTCCCTTGCTTGCACTTCGTGAAGGTAAACGTCACGTGCACGTTGAACTTGAGTATATACGACGTGATGGCTTTTCAACACACGTCAGGCTATCGTTTGTCTGAGGACGACATATGCAAATACATGTATACGCGCGTGTTCAGCTCCAGTTACAATCTAATATCACACTGAATAGATAAACCACCAAAAAATATGCAGTCCAACCACCTAACAATGATCAGATATCATGCATTATCTGGGCAGCCATGCACGCATGATGAAGAATGGATGTGAAACGTAAATAGGTTAATTCCTTTTCCAGATCTCTTGTAAAATAACCATGCAGTAACAAAAAAAAAATGATGTGTTGTTGCTGTCATGCATTTGATGCACAAGGCAACCATAATGAAATATGAAAGTGCACTGTACAGTAAGCCGGTCAGTATTAGTGACATGAGCTATCATACTATTCCTTTGCATCCTATCTTATTCCAGGCCAGAAATATGTCTGTGCTATCTTAATTTGTGTTGAGTCCTAAATATGTCTCTGCTATCACAGCTGGCATGGGCATCCATCCACTGAGTATCTTTGTTCTTGGAATCAAAGTCGACAAAAGATACTGTTTTCTATAGGTGGTTTCATTGGAGACCATGACAACATCAAGGCTTTTTGTAAAGAGAAAGATCATGGAATGGGTAAATAGTGCATATGTGTATGCATATGTGTTCATTTACATTAATATTATGTTGTCTATCTAACATATGCATTATTTTGACCTTGTTGTATTTGCTTTTTATTTTCTCTCTATACATGTATGTAGTGGTGGTAGACCACATCACCCATGGTGGCCATGGTGACTATGGTTGCCATGGTAACCAAGGGCACTACTGAAAGGGCACAGTGCACATTATCATGATCATGGTGAAAGTATTGCGTACATGTACATGTATGTGTTTGGTTCTTATGCCCACATGCATGTATCTGCCCTAGACACACATGTGAGTGCATGGGTATACTGATAAGGATGCTGCTTTTGATGTTGTACTACCATGCAGTGAAATTATACAAACCAAGATGTTGAAATAGTAACAGAAGTGATAAGTTGTTGGCAATCTATCAACATAACTACATTTGTGCAATAATTTGCCTCTGTGTATTGATTAATTATAACATCCTTTCAGAGCCACCAAAAGGCTGTTAGGGTTATGAATGCCTATTAATAATCATTCTTTTGTTTTGTTGCTAAAATTGTTATGGGTTGCCAAAAGTTGTCCGGGTATATAAACTGCACATATTACAAGATACATATATATAGCCTCTGCTTTAAAAATAATATGAATAATGGACCCTACACCTCTGCTTTTAAAATAATGTGCGCCAGGAGGAGCTTGTGTGTCAACAGTATTTACATGTGTTAGACTAATTGTCCTGCTCAAATTAAATAGCTTTTGGATTTTTCTATTTTGAATACAAACAGATATGATACCAATAATGTTTGTGTTTTAAAACTACACGTGTAAGCGTATTTCGTTTTTAATAAATATCTTAACAGTTTCAACATACCACAGATTGTGAAGAATTATTTTTAGTCCCAATAGTTAGTTCTAATCACTACACAGACTGTGATTTTTTTATGATGCATGGCTGTAACCATCTGATCAGGATGGGAATATTTAAGTAGTACGATTACTACTACTCACTAATCATGAGGATGTGTCGCTAATTAAAAACTGGCACTATCAGCCCTTAATGAAACATTTGTGTGTACATGTTATATTCTTACCTCGCTTCCTTATGTGCCTCTAGTAACAGTTCAGCAGACATGGAGCACAGGGTAGAAAGAGCTCGAGAGCAATTCAATCACTCAGTTCCTGATAGTAAGGCAGTAGTGGACTCTTTCTCAAACAGTATGGAATCCCCACCAAAGCAGGCTTCCTTATCTGCAGTCCTTGAAGACCTGACCAAGCAGCCCTTTGGTAGGCTTTCCCACCTACTACCAGGTCAAGGCTTTTGGCTGGGACTGCCCCAGGAGCCCATGATTGGTTAAAGGTAGCTCCAACCCCTGATCTGGGTCTGCGGCTGTCCCCAGACAAAGCCAAAGTTCTGATCAAATGGTGGCTGGGCCTCCCACTCTTTGAAGATGGTGCCACTTGCCCTCAGTGTGCATGGGCCTCAGGAGCCCCTGGATAAGCTAGGTCACCACGCCACCACATGTAAAAAGAGGACCACATGTTTGCTGCTGTCACAATGTTTTGCGAGGTGTAATATTTGAATTTTTCAGTTGAGCTCTGCTCTCTCCTGAGCTTGAGAAGGGAAGTGACATGGACCATTCACATTTCCAAACCCGTCCAGCTGATATCCTGGTCCCATCATGGTCCATTGGCAAACCATGTCATGCACAGTAGTGAATCCGCTCAACCCAAGCTTGATTCTGGGAGCGAGCTCAACTGTGGGTTATTTGGCAGCAGAAAAAGAAGTTGTCAAAATGACCAAGAATGGCCCAAAGTGTGCAGAACTTGGGTGGGATCGCATTCCCCTGGCTGTAGAGAGAGACATATGGTGGTTGGGGAGAGAAGGCCCAGGAAACTTTCAACCATACAAGCAGGAGGTTGGCAGTGGGCTCAGCATCCAGTGAAGCCGGGGTGAGGCAGGACATGTACGGAAGACTAAGACTGACCTTGGTGAGGGAGAATGCTAGGGCTATCCTGGCACGATCCAGCTGGCCTTCTAGCTGAGCCCTTGTGTGTTATCCTGTTATAGTATGAAGTTGTGTGAACGTACACACTTCTACCAAAACAGTGTTATATATGTACTCTGGATCGGGGTTAGTTGACATGCAGAAAATGGCTACGTAATTGGATATTGAAATCTATTATCGCAAAATATATTATTACCGGAGAGGAGGCGCTAGTGCATGTTTCGTACCCAGACCCAAACGTACGTAAGCATTATTCTGGGTATGAGTACACGGATGACTACTCATAGATAATGAAGACAGTTCATTGTGGCCCAAGGCTACTCTATTGTTCTTTTCCTTCTAAGCTTACAACGGATCGAACCTTTCGTGCACTTCATATTTTATAAACATTACATATGAGATAGATATAGGGTGCAGCCGGTTTGGAAGCAATGTAGAGAGACTGAATGTGCATGAGGAGAACCAATGCCCGGCTGCCAAGTCATGCATCTTATTAATATGTTCGGTGACAAGGATATGGAAGTCTATAAGCTTATAAAAGGATAAAAACGCTATCTGTACATTAGTAATTCCAAGCTTCCTTCGTTACTAATGCATGGACTTTTAAAACAATTACAAAATTTGGTTAAATTATAGGAAAATCACGTTTTTGACACGTGACGGCTTTTTTTTACCAGCCGCTGTTGCTTAATTTCGCTCAATCGCTCAGGCTATCACCAGTCTAACGTGAGTTTGAGATAAAACACCTCAGGTGGTGCTGGTGCTCATTATATTAAATAAATTCACACAGAATGAATTCTAGCAGTCGGCGGTCGACCAAATCTCGAGGCAACAGACCTTCGCAGTATAAGCGATACCTTTGGGACCCCACGTGTCCCATTCCACCATCTACGCTGAAGTCATGGAAACGTAAAGGCATCTTCGATGGTATGGCCGCGTTTGTTGTCGGCTAGAGCTACCGACATCGCGATCGGTCTCACGCGAGATAAGTTATCTATGGCTAATTCTTTATTTTTATTTTTGCGGCACAAGGTCACGTGGTTCATGCTTGGATGCTATATGCAGCCTTTCTTAATCAGCCTTTCGAGCATTCTAACCTGTTCTCTTACCTTTACTCCTCTCTCCCTCCTCCCCTCTCCATCCTCACCTCACCATCCTCCATCCTTACCTATCCCTTCCCTCTCCATCCTCCCCTCTCCATCCTCCCCTCTCCAGCTTCCTCTCTCCCTCCCCTCTCCATCCTCCTCTCCCTCCTTTCCATCCTTCCTCCCTCCCCTCTCCCTCCTCTCCCTCCTTTCCATCCTTCCTCCCTCCCCTCTCCCTCCTCTCCCTCCTTTCCATCCTTCCTCCCTCCCCTCTCCCTCCTCTCCCTCCTTTCCATCCTTCCTCCCTCCCCTCTCCCTCCTCTCCCTCCTTTCCATCCTTCCTCCCTCCCCTCTCCCTCCTCTCCCTCCTTTCCATCCTTCCTCCCTCCCCTCTCCCTCCTCTCCCTCCTTTCCATCCTTCCTCCCTCCCCTCTCCCTCCTCTCCATCCTTCCTCCCCTCTCCCTTCTCTCCATCCTTCCTTCCTCCCTCCCCTCTCCCTCCTCTCCATCCTTCCTCCCTCCTTCCTCCCTCCCCTCTCCCTCCTCTCCATCCTTCCTCCCTCCCCTCTCCCTCCTCACCATCCTCCCTCCTCTCCATCCTCCCTCCTCCCCCTCTCCCTCCTCCCCTCTCCCTCCTCCCCTCTCCCTCCTCCCCTCTCCCTCCTCCCCTCTCCCTCCTCCCCTCTCCCTCCTCCCCTCTCCCTCCTCCCCTCTCCCTCCTCCCCTCTCCCTCCTCCCCTCTCCCTCCTCCCCTCTCCCTCCTCCCCTCTCCCTCCTCCCCTCTCCCTCCTCCCCTCTCCCTCCTCCCCTCCCCCTCTTCCTTAGCCTCATATTATTTACTGCTAGTTTTTTTGGAAAGCCATAGAATATGCTTAATGGTGCGGTCAGAATGGACCTTTTGCCTTCTGACGTCACAAATTAATTGGTTGTGTTTGACACAACATAAGTCCTTATAGAAACCCCACGAAGAAACACAGCAAGTACGAAATTAATGGTAAATGAATGCCTGACTATATTCCAAAAAAAGTACCTTCGCCAGTTACAGTGCAAATGTTATAGCCCTCACAAGTTGCCGGAAGTTGCCCCCCCAAAAATCGAAAAGCGCGACTGCGTGGGTCTCATTAGCAACTTCCGCAATGTTTCGCTGCATACAAATCCCTTACAGAGCTCCATCGTGAAATACAATGAAACGTGTGATAATTTACTTCTTAATGAAAACTTAAAACGAAAAGCATGTACACATGTAGGAGCTATGATGGTGAAGTTATGCCATTTTTTAAGTTGCCCCCCAAAATTCATGCGTGACGACACAGGCAAAAGGTCCATTACATATTTGGGACAGTGTCCAAGACAAAACAGTATATCTTCATAACAGTGCGATCTTTTCCTTTCAAATTTTGTGCACCTGTTCCCAAATCATTTCTCTATGTGAATATTGATTTGGTGCGCTATTATTATCCATGCAGTGAGTGCAAAGGTCACTTACCCAATGGGTTGGAATGCCTTATTTCTCTGCAAACAATTGTTGAAAACGCGTCAAATTCAGGATGTTCATACATTACCCCTGATCGGTTTAGTTCGTTAATTTTTATATCATCCACTACAGAGATACAGTTGAAAAAACTACATGTGTGCTTGTTCACATTTTCTTACTCAATTCGCGCCAATGATTTGGGTAAATTCAAGCATGAAAATGTGCACGTCGTATGGTCAACTGTATCTCTGTAGCTGATGATATAAAAATTAATAAACAGAACAAATCAATAGGTAAAGGACTCCTTTTGTAATTTTGTAAATGTCATATTTAAGGCAAACAAATAAGCTACAGCAAACTTTTAATTAAAAAATGAAGCAGATTTAGATTTACGTAATTATCACCTCGTATATTAATGTAATAAAAAGTACTACTCTTACATGGAACATCTGATTGCATCATTTTGATTTTCAGAAATGTTTTGCTCGAGTACTGCTACTTCTCATGACTCCCAGCATGGTCACTTGACTACCCAGCAAGATCACATGACTACCAAGCAAGATCACATGACTACCAAGCAAGATCACAGGACTACCAAGCAAGATCACATGACTACCAAGCAAGATCACATGACTACCAAGCAAGATCACATGACTACCAAGCAAGATCACATGACTACCAAGCAAGATTACGTGACTACCGAGCAATGTCAAATGAATATTACCACTATTTCTAAGAAATCTCAGCAAGGTAGCAGTTGTTTGGCAAGTCAACACTCTAAGGAAGGTTAGAAAATATTTTGTCTAACTGTCTGGGGTGGGTAAGTATAGGCTAATGTACCATGTACGTGTACTCCCTTTTCTTGATTCAATATGTGGCCAGGGTTTGTGAAACGTGTATTCTTTTCCCCTTGCCTATAAGGGAATAAAAATTTGCATAGCAATTTTGTTATGCAAAATTTAAGTTGATTAGCAACTTGCTTCAGTTGCATAGCAATTTGTTCCTGCCGAGATGTGTGATGATTCATCATCTGTACACATTGAAGGAATTTACAGCAGAGCAAGGCTTATCCTCTTGCATTTGGATTGCTTTTAGGAGATCAGCATGCTTTTGACAGAGAGCACAAAAGATACTGGAGACCGAGACACTGTGACCTTTCCTCCAGACTGATGCCATTGCAACCACTCACCACCGCTACATAACTCCTTCGGCCACTTTCGAATCGTACACACTCGTCAGATTTGATAACATTAATTGTCGCGACCGATGTCACGTGTGTCTGTACGATCGCGCTGATGCAACTTTGCACAACGTATTGTACAGACGCTGTTTTTCATTGGCATGTTTTCTTTGTACTGTACATAAATTCTCTTAGCGTAGCACTTACGCTGAGCACGTGCTTGCCAACGCAAAAAATAGCATCGCAGTTTTCTGCAAAAATGTTTTGAAGTTATTTCGCACCTTATAAAAACTGCATTACAAAATGCGATGCAATATCGGTTAAATTATTCCTTGCTTTACATTTCATTGCTATGCAGTGTATGTCTATTTACCTGAATTTCATCCGGGGATATGATTATACACCCGCATGTAATGCCAAAAATTTGGCCAATTAAGGGACCTTTTAACAGGCTTCGATCATTGGTAAAGGGGGTTGGTTTCAGCCAACTGGGCCCACAACTGGCTGCACTTTCCCTCGGGATGAACAACTTGCCAGGTATTCAGCATTGCCTGTGTTGCCAATTCCTTCTCTCTGCCTGTGTCATTTGTCGGTGATTCTTTTTTTTTTCATCGTTCTTTACACTACTGATAATGTTTCTACAGCTAATAAAAGTCCCGATCCTTTCCCTGTACATCGCAAGATCGGCTTCCGTTGATTTTGTCGACAAATAGGGGGGCGTCTCCAATTATTTTGTCATCATTATGACGTTTTATTTACATATTGATACAAAAATGCATGCATGTTGTAGAATGTACTGAACTGATTTATTTATCCCTCCACATCTTTCTTGGCATTATTCCATATAAATATATACAGGGTACACAGAGGTGACATAATAATGTTTCGTCCGACCGTGCCCTCAACTGGCCGCACTTTCCCTTGGGATTAATAACGTGCCAGGTATTCGTGTTGCCTCGAGCAAGGGAATGTGGTTTGGGGAGTCAGTGATGCAGCAAGAGCATAAAGCAACTGTTTTGTCCAAGCAGCCCTTTTGTTTCCTTCAACAACCTGATTGACCAATGATGTTCATCTCCAAACGCTTTTTTTTTTTTTTTTTTAAACCATTCGCCGATTTCATTTTCAGCACCAAGGGCCATCAACCAGTCCGTTAGTCCATCATTTGATGTATTTAGCAGGCTTGGAGTCATCTGTTAACATGGTCTGGTATGCTTGCCTGCAAGGTACATTCAGTTCACAGTCCACAGTGCCGTCAGACCAACAGAAGGATGGTAGCATAAAAGACACTTGATCTACCTGGCTCCGTGTAATCAGAGAGGTACTTCAGATACCAGGCCCTCCTCTGCATATTTGTGGGGTCTTCATGCTTGCTTGCATACCGCATGTCTTGACATTTGACAAATGTAATGCCACAGCGCACTATGGCGATGTACCAAGACTCTGATTCCACTCCGGGTTGTCTAATTTCACAAGAGAAAGGAGTTAATTGGTTTCTTCTCGATAATGATAGCCACCAAAGCTGGGTAGACAAACTGCTTTGTCCATTTCATTCCTCTATTATATGCTGTTCTAAGCATCCACAAGAAGAGGTAGAGAGAAGGCTAAGATATCACGAGCAAGAGTGCTGCACAAATGTGTGAACGTGTAGGAGGCCAAAGCTGTGATGATTCTTGCTTTTGTAGTTCCCACGTATGGCTGCAACTCGTTCTGCCAGTGTTTGGCAACACTCTCTAAACAATCTTACTACTCATTGCCCTTTATGTAGTTTCATCCCTTTGCTTTGGCATCCACAATGACATGAAACAAAAATGAAAAAAGCAGTGCTTGCACATGCATGCCATATATGGATATTCCCACAAATTTACACTTGCAACAATAAGCAGGACACTTCCAGAGGCTCTTCATGTGCTCTTTGCCCTGGTGTGGCACTGGACCCTCTCGGCCATCACGCAGCTACCTGCCGGCGTGGTGGTGATGTCGTTATATGCCACAATAGGTTGTGTGATGTCTTCCTGAGCTTTTGCCACCAAGCTCACATTGCAGCAAGGTTAGAAGCTGGAAGTGGCCTCACTCCAGGACTTATCGCACTCGCCCAGCTGATGTGCTAGTGATGGATTGGGCACAAGGCAAGCCAGCTGCCTTTGACATCACAGTCACATCTCCTCTTACCCCTGCTATATTGGCTGAGGCAAGTAGGAGGGTGGGTGCTGCTGCTGAAGCTGCAGAAAACAGAAAACACACAGCCAATGACCCTAAATGTGCTGAACTAGGCTGGAGGTGTGTGCCTCTAGCAGTAGAAACTTACTGCAATTGGGGTGAGGAAGCAAGAGAAACCTTTGCTCTACTGGCCACACGCTTGGCCTTTGGCTGTTCCTCATTTCGTAAAGCCAGGGTGATCAGTGACATGTTTGGAAGGCTAAATATCACCCTGGTTAGAGCCATAGCAAGGGCCATACTGGCTAGGAATGTGGTCCCTACTGACTTTAATTAAATAACAACTTGTAGTATATAGATGTATATAAAATTGATAAGATGCTTTTAAAATAATAATAATAATAATAATAATGC
Source organism: Spongilla lacustris (assembly GCA_949361645.1). Lineage (NCBI taxonomy): Eukaryota > Metazoa > Porifera > Demospongiae > Spongillida > Spongillidae > Spongilla > Spongilla lacustris. The sequence continues at coordinate 10,292,397 of OX442415.1, forward strand.
TTCATATTTTTCAAACCGTCTGTCATACACTGAACAAAAAGTACAATTACATGCAAATGGCTGCCAAATTTCAGAAACAGCTCACCAGCTTCAAGGCAATGCTAAGGTAGCTGCATGTAGCAGGGATTTACAACTGTTTGATGTAGTAAATAAACGTGTGGTAAAATAATGATATGAAACGATGTTTCGTAAATAATATATGGTTATAATAGTGATGTCAAAAAAAAAAAACTCTCTTAGTAATTGAGATGGACAATCCTCTTGGGCAACTGAGGGCTCTACACGGCTGGCCCTTGGGGAGATTCTAAATCACATGCATCTTGTGCTTTTGGTGTCTGTCATATAATAGCCTCATTACTTTCCAGCTGTGATTGCATTGGAGAACACCTCCAGCAGTGATGTGCCTCCATGGCCAAAGAAACAGCGATGCTCAAGCAATCAAGGTTGGAATCCATATATAGTCACTCCGTCATATGATATTTGATTTTTGTTTTGATATTTGATTTGATACGTTTACAATAGTGAACTGGTAATGTGCAGGCATGTGATGGCTTACAAAGTGTGTCTTGCAGATTAGATGTATGCTCATGTATAAATTCTCACTTCTAAGTACACGCACGAAAATGAAAAAAATGTTAGCACACAGCCATGTGTGACATGGATATTAAGGAGAACATTTACGGCAGTACTCATATAGGATTTGTACCGTATCATGTATGTCATTTAAAAATGTGACGAGAAACGGATAGTTTAGCTCTTTGTTGCCATCAAACCAGAAGGGAAAGATGGTCATTTTTGTGTTTTGTACAAGTCGCCAGACTGTTTGCTTTAAGAGAACAAAAAAGCTTGTATGTTCTCATTCCCAGACTTATTTTTCCCCTCCGTCAGTTTTTTCCTGGGTGAGTATAACTCGGAATAGGAACAGTTTTAAAGAGCGCCAAATACACAAATGGCTTTAGAATTTTCTGGAATAACATCTGCAGGTATCAGATATGTAAATGAAGCATATACGTAATCATAACGTAATATATGGGAAACTATATCCCAAGGCAATATTTCACGTATAATTAGAATAATGTATCATAGGTCGAATTGCACCACTTTTGGCTAGCGAAGTTGTTTTTGTCAAACTGCTTTGAAAGAGGTGAGCTATACGGCTGGAGGAATGAGGCTGCAAGCTTAAATTAGAATCGGCTAAGAGTCCTCCCAACTAACAGCCATTATTGTCTATATGTGTCCGAACAGTGAACAGGTGTGCACACTTTACTGCATAACTTCCTCATTGTGTTACACCACCAAGGAAGATTAGGTCAGGTCATGGTTTATATATAACATACCCAAAGGTGGTTTTGATATATGGCTTTAACATTATTTGAAATTATTTAGTCATGATTTGAGGGCTTCATGTAAGAGTTGTTTGTGAAGAATTTCAACCAGAAAACCAGACCTAACTCTCCTTGTATGTAATTACCAGATGGAATGTGATTTTCAAAGTTCAAGATAAGTTCAAGTTGTCGGCAAAGAGTCCTCCCAACTAACAGTCATTATCTCTGGAACAATGCGGATCCTGAAAAAAAAAGTGAGCGTCTGCTTGTGACAGATGTTAAATCGAGCCTAGCTGTGAGCAAGGCAGTGCATAAAGCTTGGTGAACGAGTTTCGATCTAGAACAGCTGCAAAGGTAACAGAACTAGGCGTGTAAACATTGTGTTGCTAGGCAATTGAATTTAGGCAACAAACCCATTACTTGTATGTATGGGTTGTGCTATTAATAATTTTACAAAATGAATGAAACAAGATACAAAAACATTCTCTCTGAGAAAGTTAGTGGTATATAGGATTTGAAGGCTGGTGGTGTGAAAAGGAAGGAAATAAGGGATTGGAGATACTATTCCTATATTTAGCAACATAAATGCAATGCCGTTCTACTAAGTGCTAAATATAGGCCAATCCCTTGTTCCCTTCCTTTTTACACCACCGTTGCCCTATACACCACTAACTTAATGTTTTTGTATAACAAATGCAAGTCCATTGTGATTTCACTGTCGTTGAAGACAGGAATTGAACATGCCTGTTTTAGTTGCATCATAGAAACACAGGTGGACATCTATTCATCTATACACAGACATACACAAATTTCAAAGCTAACAGCAGGCACTAATACACAAGAGTTGTAAAATTAAAACTTGCACATCAAAGAGCTTACTTTTGCTGAAAAGCACAATCTATACTGTAGTATGCCAATATGAATTGTACTGTTAGTATACACATACACATACGAAATCCAAATTATCACTGACATGTGCTATACAATTTGCTTGAATACAGTACACTCCAGAGCCAAGTTAAAGCTTATTTATGAATGCACATGGTATGTATATCATTATTTAAGTCATCTCCGGGTTAGATGGCATCTATATGTTGCTGTGAACAAACTACTCACAGGAAACAAATAGCACCCGCACTATACTATGTGCATGAATAATTAACATTTTTTAACTTGTCTCTAGTCATGTGAGTATCATTTTGGAGATTGTGCTGTGCTCATTAAGGATGCCGTCGTGATTATTTTTCGATTCTGATCTCCAATTTTGGTGACATTCTTTAAGAGCTAAGATTCACTATCCCCAGACAGACATAATGTTCAGATATAGTTGTTGACTAATTCCTCTCAACTCCCTGCACCAAATTTGAAAGTCCTTCACAACAGTTAATGGAATTAATGGATTGGCAACGCCTGTGCAAAATTGGTTAAATGCTCAATACAGTCACGTAATAAAACATTTATGGCGGAAGCTGATATACTCAAAGATCCCTTGCTCCAGGGGACTTCAGAATGACCTAAGAAAGCTCTGAATAAAGCTCACTGGTTCCAAAACATTCTTTACACGTTTTTTGGGGTTTTTTCAGGCCGCTCTACTCGCAGTTTCTTGATGAACAAAACTGTTGAGAGCCTTTCATTCTTCTCAGCATTTTGCCAAGACAGAACTTTTTTCCAGACATCCAACCACTTCACAACACACAACACTTATAGCCAAATAAGAAAATGGAGCTCTAATACTACACACACGTTCCTGTTAGAAGCTAAACCCCCACAAAACTGCCTAATTATGCTAAAACTGCAACGTACGGGCCAAGCAGTTTTTCTTTATTTTAAGCTTCAAAACAGGCCTACAACACACATAGAGTGATACAGTACCACAAGCAACTCTTTTTTTGCTTCTTACAAATGGCTTATTGCTACTAAAAACCCCAAACAACTCATGCACATTAAAACTTACATGTAGTAAAGTAAAAGGACACAAATACAATAAGAACCGAGTATATAGCGTGATGTCACCATGTAGCATTGCCAATCCTATCAATGGTTACGGGCAGAAGTTTTTTCTTTTTTTTTAAAGACTCATTTTTAATTAATCTATGTGTATATTAATTTATTGTGCAATATTTCATTGTGCAGTGGAAGAACATGGAGTGGCTGAAGATTGCATAAGTGTCATTGATCTTGATTCTGTTGAGGATGGTGACGATGGTAGTAGATGTGATGGGGATGATGGTATTTCAATTATGTTTGAAGATTGTGATAGTGTTAGTAATGATGATATTGAATGTGATGGTTATGGTAGTGATGGTATTGGTGATGCAGAGTGTGATGGTGGTGGTCATGATGGTGTTGGGGGTCATGATGGGGAAGAAGACAATTTCACTGATGTGAATGATTCCGTCCGAGCAAACGTACCGGTAAGTTGGTTTTATTTATTCCAGGTGCAATGCATGTTTTTTGTGCTATTGATGCACATGTCTGTTTGTGCAACCTCATTGTAACAGCATTTCTTCCATCATACCTGTATTACAGATCTCTGGTTTTTTTTTTTCTTTTTTTTTTGGCTATGATCATTTATTTAATACACGCTTGTACTGGTTGAAACTTGTGAACCACCTTATTCAAAAAATGTGTTTAAAACAGCATCTGCATATAACAGGAATTATATTTATATATTTATATATATATATATATATAAATCAGCAATGCAGGATAGGCATGCATTTGTAAATGAAAGAGCATTCGGGGCCCAACATCAACTCATTGAACTCCGCTCGAACTAACCATTTCTGTTATCTTCTTTGTACTGTGCCACAATGTCTTTATAAATTTAAGTGAAGTGTGTAATTTAGGCTAATGGCACAAATAGCTGCACCTCAGGAGTCCAATATGTATTCACTCCTGATGAAACTGTAGCATTGAATGTGTTGTCAATCTTATACATGTACACATTATATAAACCCTTCACAAGCCTATTATGTTATGTCATTGCTTCCACACGTGGCACACATTAGCGGCAGGAATAAATTTTAGCAACGTTTCATGCTATTTTACGGAACCCATGAAGTGTGTGACCATAGCATTTGAGTCACGTATCATTATGCTATGAAATTATGCCCTTCGCCGTGAATAATCATCCCCATATATTGTGTACAGGCACTACATGTAATACCTGATTTAATAAATGGATGAGGCTGTAATAATAACAGTTTAGCACATGATGAGACCACAGTTATACACATGTATGTACCACGTATCAAACTGTGTTCGTTATTTGTTTCTTACACACATTAAAGATGGGTTTTTTCATATACACATGCACAATTTGACCGTTGGTAACGTACTGAGCCAATATGATTGTAATTATATGCTATTACAGGCTACTTCAGCTGCTCTGTCCAGTTCTGCAAATGGATTACATCGTGCTACTTCACCTCAGCTCCACGTATGCTCACTGATGTTGTGCCTAGCATTGGTGTACACAATAATATTACACTTGATGCATTTCTTCTTGGCAGTTTGAGCAAATGACTCAAAAGGTACACGTGTGTGAATTTCCATTGCATGTTGGTTTTGAGTGTTGGCTCTCATACAGGAACTCCTCATCACTCTGTGCCAACTTGTTCAAAAACTTGTCAACAGCAAGAGATGTTGTGCTTCAACAACTGGAAGCGATGAATTTACCGTATATTATTGTGACTATGTTGCAAAGGTTTCTGTATTTACCTTCTCAAAATTTTTTCCAGATTAATGGATACAACATACTGAGCATTACTGCTGATAACCCGCGAAAGTTTGCCCTGAAGGCTTTGGACATAGCATTCTCCCTGGAAGAGCTGGGACATTCAACGTACAAGTTTATGTTGCGACCAAAGAACCCCAGCCGACCAACGCTAGACCCCCAGCGGGTGGAAATGATAGAGAGTAAGGGTTGATATGCTTTTATTCGGTCGTATGATTGCTTTCTTTATAGGAGCTATTGTACAAAAGTTTGGAGCTGAAGAGTTTCGAAAGTATGAAAAGGAAATCTATACAGCTTGCAATCAGAAATGTTCTCATATCCACAATGCAAAATTCAAAACGTGATATATAGTTTAGTTGATTGGGCTGCAGTGACAATTTTTTTTTGTCTTGTGATCGCATTGACATACATATCCATGTGTTTTCCGCATTTATTATAACCAATTCACATCCGACATCTACATTGACAATCCTACAGGTTATATACATGTACACTGCAGGTACAGCTTCCATGTAGGGGCACTCCTGGGCTATCATGAAGTTGAAAATACCCCGATACTCATAATCAAAGTAACCCCTCCTCCATGCAGCTCTCCAGTTTAAAAAGTTGCAGCTTCTTGAATTAAAGCTTCTGGTGGATATGAAATGATGATATAATATCACAAAGCAGTGGATGAAAAAAGAGACACATGTAGTATATTGGGACACACGATGTTATGTACTTATACCGGGTGTCCACAAGTGAATGCAACGCTTTTAAATCACTTTAACTCAGTGTTAACCATTTGTATATATAGGCAAATACTAACAATTCAATTAGATTTAAATCATTGTAAGTGGTTAAGTAATTATATATCAAAACCCTTGACTATCAAGATTTTATAGGTCACTGCATATTCATAAATTCATTTAGAGTGATAATTAATCCATTAATTCATTTAAAAGCGTTGCGTTCATTTGTGGACACTGGCCCGGTATCAGTGCAGACCAACACCATCCAAGACCTGATGTGTAATGCCACCTTGGCCTTTCACAGGAACAGGTCAGATGCACTGGTCTACCCCGGCCCAATGTGCATTGACATGCTGTGCATGTGTGAATGCTGACATGCAGTCATATAGTAAATTTATTGCATTGTATAATAGAAGAGTCAAGTGTCATGTAGGGTTGCATGTAGCCAATGTTTTCTTCCACCTTGAACCACCACCAATTAAATGGAGAAGTCTCTCTGGGCAGAGTAGCACAAGGAAACCTCCCGAGATGTCCATATACCAAGGCACCACTTTCTGGAATTCACCTGGATCCAGGTGTGGGCCCAAGCCAACAAATTAAAGGGTACCACAGAATGCAGCATGAGGGGGCAGATAGATCTACAGCTAGGAGGAGGCAAGCTTTGGTAACAACAACCCCAGTACAGCTTACAGGTCTACATCTACTAATTTCTTAGCAGTGGAATAATGTTGCTAACCAGTGACCCTACTCAATTCAAGTTCAGGACAAAAAAATAAATAAAAATGACAATAAGAACAGAAAAATGACACAGTTAACATGTCAATAGGAACAGCTACATGAGCAAGCAACAGAACAACACACACACACACACACACACACACACACACACACACACACACACACACACACACACACACACACACACACACACACACACACACACACACACACACACACACACACAAAGAAAATACAAACTGAGTGTCACTCAATCGCTGGCATCTTCATCGCTGAAGTACGAGTGAGGCTTTATTGATTTTCTTGGCTCGTCAGAGCAGCTACCCCCCATGGCCTGCACCCCAGCTTCCACGTCACCAAGTTGATCAAAAACGGGAGCGGCCAGCTCCTTCACGTCATGGCACAGCCTGATGGCACCTGCCAGGGTCAGGTCCTCGTCCTGCATATCCTCCTCCTCCTCCTCCTCATCATCTCCCTCCTCCCCACCCCTATGCTGTTGTCCCGCTGCTGAAGGGTCGCCTGCACCGTCCTTCTGTCCCTTCCTCCTCTTCTTCTTCTTCTCAGGCTGGGGTCTGTCCCCCAGCGAGTTCTTGGGACAGTTGTAGCTCAGGTGGCCCTCCTCCCCACACTCGTAGCACTTTGACTTGTCCTTGTACACGCGCCTCTTGATGAACTCGGCCGTCCTCCCGTTGTCTGACGCGATGCTGCACCTCAGCGTCCGCCCGAACAGCTGCTTCCTGTTCATGGCGTGTATGGCCTTGTGCGCCGAGTCCCTGTCCACGAACAGGACGAAAGCCACACCTTTGCTCTCCCTGGAAGCTTTGTCCTTCATCACCGTGACTCTGGGGATGAAGTAATCACGCCACATACACATACACGCGCGCACATACACACACACGCGCACACATACACTTAACGCGCGCACACATACACATACACACACACATATACACACATACATACACTACCGTGACTCTGGGGATGATGTAATCACGCCACATACACATACACGCGCGCACGAACACACACACACACACACACACGCACACACACACACAAAGGGGACGCCTCACCTCGCCACTTTGCCATACTTCTCGAATATCTGTTGCAAAGCAATGGTTCTAATTAGAGCACATTCACATACAAAGAGCTAAACTAATACAAGGCTTGCTAGTCTGTTGGGTAGCCCGCTATGCTCACTGTTGCTCAGATAGCTAAACACAATACAAGCATGCATACGTCACATGATTGACTGGTCTTTATTTGAGATACTTCTAAAGCTCTACAGGTATACTAAACTATTCGTCGTGACCAATAATATTGATATTAGTCCTCACCTTGTGTATATCACTGTTGGTTAGTGAGAACGGTAGATTGCTAACATACAAGGTACTTTTGCTGGGAGCTAGTCCCCCGCTCATAATATATAACGCACGATTAATATTAAAAGTTTATTATCAATCTCGTTAATTATTATAGTTAATGCTGCGCTGCTCGATCGCATGATCTGAGCCAACAACACAGGCACCTAGTGCTCATGATCGCCATCTGATCAGTCGGGTCCCCAAGCTGTACATGTAAATTTTGTAGAATCAGTAGCTAGGGCATATAGGGGCTCCCTGCGGGCATGCACACATGTGCAGTGTTGCACATGCCTCTCACATCAATAGGAGCTTCAAACACGGTGGCACTATTTTACCTTAATCATAGATTGTCCAGTGTTATACCATCAGAATGAGTGCAACACTTATGGATGATTAGTTACAAAACGTGTTCGCAAATTTTGTAACTGTTAAACTGGTTTAACACACCGTTTAACAGCGAACGGTCAATCTATGATTAATCCCACCATAGATATTACACAGTTGTCTCGTACCCAGACCCAAACGTACCACGGTGCGTTCGCAAACAAAATTACCGTACATAATTGAATGTTGCGTAAGAGCGGTTGTCTGCGATCGCAGACAGCTGGAGTGGGGTTTGTACGTAATCATTATAAACCGGATGCAACTACAACGAAGCTTCGTTTGCACTCGTACGGTGATGATAGAAGTGTGCCTTCTGTTATTCTACGTCCAGAGCAGTAAAATGTTAGCGATCGCGTGCATGTACGAGGCCGATTCTATCCAGATAAGTACTGCCGTTTGAAGGGCGTCACCTCATGAATGTATTAGGCACGAACATGAATAAACTATATACACAAACAATATCTAAGCAGGTAATAGCCCCAGCTTAGATAGATAACTCAGATAGTGCGAGGGTAGTGACAACTTCAGCCATCAGTGACTATGGGGAAGAAATGGAGAACTAATAAACAGAGGGTGTGCACATCCAACTTTTAGTTTATTAGTAAGTACCACGCCTGGTGATGTAGGCACATAGCACACATACATGTAACACACAGGCACATAGCACACATACATGCAACACACAGGCACATAGCACACATACATGTAACACACAGGCACATAGCACACAGGCACATAACACACAGACACATAGCACACATACATACACAGGCACTAGCACACAGGCACATAGCACACAGGCACATAGCACACAGGCACATAGCACACAGGCACATAGAACACAGGCACATAGCACACCGGCACATAGCACACCGGCACATAACACACAGACACATAACACAGGCACATAACACAAAGGCACATAGCAAGGTACACACAGGAGGGAAGAGTGCTGTGTGTGTGGAAGGGGTGTTGTGTGCACACACAAGGTACACACAGGAGGAAAGAGTGTTGTGAGTGGAGGTGTGGAGTGGGTGTTGTGTGCACACACATATAAGGAAAGAGTGTTGTGTGTGTGTAGTGGGTGTTGTGTGCACACATAAGGTACACATAAGAGGCGAGAGTATAGTGTGTGGAGGTGTGGAGTGGGTGTTGTGTGCACACACATAGGAGGGAAAAGTGTTGTGTGTGAAGTGTGCAGTGGACCTACTCACACCCCTACCCATGTGAGTACACACAATATGTGTGCACACAACACTCTACACCATGAGTGTGCACATAACACTCTACACATAGCACACATACATGTAACACACAGGCACATAGCACACATAGCACACAGGCACATAGCACACAACACTCTTCCATGTCATGTCCTCACCACACTTTTATTTATTTCAAACCATTCTTCCTACATAACATTCTTCCCACCTGCCCTAGTCTCTTTAGCCACACCCTTCTCAATGCCCCATGCCATAAACACGCATCAAATTGCCATAACAAAAAGAGCTAGAAACAACAGATGTGCTCTAAAAAAAGTTACAACACGGTAGGGATACAAACAGAACATATATGCAAGCAAAATTATACAAAATGCATATGCGCAAGCTACACACCTCCCAAACAATAAGAGTATCATAAAAACTGGTTCCTTACCGTTCGTAGGTAGACATTAGCGATGACCCGACCACGATTCGTGCATGGAACGGCTTCGTGTCTTCAAGTTTCTAGAATACATCGTGCTTCACTTTTTGAGTCTAGAGAACATGGTAGCGATCCTTTTTGGTCTTAGAAATCGGTAAAACAAACGAATACTACGCGATCGCACGAAGCAAACTTGATTGACAGACGCACAATTTTTGAATAAGTTAAAATTATACGGTGCACCTGTTACGTAATGAATAATTTGGTCATTTATCGGTTAAACGCAAAAATTTATGCGCCTATCATTGTGACATGGGTCCCCCCTCATTGGGGCCAATGTCGGGATTTGTACGGGATTTGACACCGCTAATTGGGTTGTGGTTCTTTCGTTTGACTATACACGGGCGTTTGACACGGAAGAGGCGGATCGGAGAACGGTAAGATATCTATGGGGAATTTGACCGGTTATAAATCCCCAACCGTGGGGCATTTGATTTAATAAAGGTCAAATCCCGACATTGGCCCCAATGGGGGGGTACCCATGTTACAATGACAGGCGCATTATTTAGACGTGTGTTGTCAATTGGCAAAATTGCAATCTTTGTAAAAGTGGTGGCTTTGAAAAAAGCCATTAAGAAAGAGAAGTGATGTGGAGGGTGAGGCCAAGCCTTTACTTGCTGCTGGTGTACTTGGTGACAGCCTTGGTACCTTCACTCACTGCGTGCTTCGACAGCTCGCCAGGCAGGTGGAGTCTCACAGCAGTCTGGACCTCCCGACTGGTAATGGTATGTTTTTTGTTGTAATGGGCCAGGCGGGATGCCTCCGTGGCAATACGCTCGAATATGTCGTTGACGAACGAGTTCATGATACTCATGGCCTTGGAGGAGATGCCAGTGTCGGGGTGGACCTGCTTCATCACTTTGTAGATGTAGATGGAGTAGCTCTCCTTGCGGAGCTTCTTCTTCTTGCTCTTCTCTCCGGGCGCCTTAGGCGGCTTGGCGGCCTTCTCTCCTTTCTTGCTAGCGACTTTTCCGGGCATTTTGCTAAACTGAACGTTTGAGTGGAATAAACTGCGCACGAAGTTCCTTTTATTAGGAACTTGTCGGGATCAGGATCAAATTCCAACAGACCAATCAAAACAGTTAACCCGCCAAAATAATTACGGCTCACACTTAGCACGAATCGGTCCGCGTCAAATTCTGCAATTCCATTGGTCAATGCGAATGTAATCCGCCTGTCCCGATCCGTATGGGCCTACAAAAGGTTAATTTAACTCCGAATAATAATAAACCGTTTGTTTCGTGAAAATGACTGGACGTGGAAAGGGAGGCAAAGCCAGAGCCAAGGCTAAAAGCAGGTCTGCCCGTGCTGGACTTCAATTCCCAGTTGGACGTGTTCACCGTCTACTTCGCCAAGGCAACTATGCCGAACGTATCGGAGCGGGTGCTCCCGTCTACCTGGCAGCTGTCATGGAGTATCTAGCCGCCGAAATCTTGGAGTTGGCCGGGAACGCAGCCCGCGACAACAAGAAGCAGAGGATCAATCCCCGCCATCTTCAGTTGGCCATCAGGAACGACGAGGAGTTGAACAAGCTCCTGGCTGGTGTGACCATCGCTCAGGGAGGTGTGCTGCCCAACATTCAGGCAGTACTGCTTCCCAAGAAGACCAGTGCAACTGCAGCCCCGTCTGGCGGGAAGAAGAGCTCCCAGAGCGTGGAGGTCTAAGTGTGTTCCCAACCCTGTTAGCGCTAACTTCCCTCATTTCTACAAACTGGCTTTTCTAAAAGCCACCATATCTCTCAGAGCTACACCTTGCAATCTTGCAGGAACCTGCGCATCTCACCACTTCCCATTTCACTGTGGAACTTCTCGTTCCCATTCTCATATCAGTTTAGCATTTCCCATTTAGCCCTTGTAGTTTTTAAATACCCTTTGGATTTTATTAGTGCATTGATGTTACATGGCGGACACACGGACCAGCTAAACTGCTGATGTTTTGTTATACATGTATACTCCTAGAACTGTTGTGTAGTTCACTTTGGTGGTTCTCTCTCTAGCTCCCTATCCATATAACTCAGTAGTATCATCTACAGGCAAACCTGCTTTCATTTTGTGTTTCAATTGAAGCCTTCATCATACAGGTGTAAGTCCATGGGAGACAGAAGCTAAGCCAGAGGAGCAGTATGCTGCCAGAGCGTGATGAAAAAGTTACCCACTGATATGTGCATTGGCAGCTATACATGCATGGCTGTGTTGAGTGGATGGGCAACTTCATCATACAGGTGTAAGTATAATTACCCCATGCAAAGGAAATCTTTTATTTTTGTTTGTTAATTTCCTTTGTATACTGAGTAGCTTATTGTAATATCCTGTACATGTTCAAATATACATTACAATTTAATAAGGTCTTGCGTTGATGCCTGATGAATTCTAAAATGGCTTGGCCTTCAATTCACACCTGATGGCATTCCATGCCCACTTTGTCATCACAACGTGGATGCTTGGGGACATCACATGCTTATCACATGCTTACTTGTCGTTAATTCTGGAGGTGACTTGATACTAGACACAACCAGCTCAGAGACTGCTAGCGGGCATTGATGACTTCTGCAACAAGGCATGCCTTTCCCCACAAATTGAGAAAGAAAGTGGCATTCTTCCTAAGGATCAATCTAGATCAGCAGACATCCTAGTGCCAAACTGGTCCCTCTCTCGCCCAGCTGCATTTGACGTAAAGAAAATCAATTCGCTAAATTTGCACAAGAAGCAGCTCAATTAAACCTGTGGTCATGCAGCTGAGATGGGAGAAATCCAAGCACACTAGAAATGATGAGGCATGTGCCCTTAGAGGATGGTCATGCATCCCTTTGGTTGTGGAAGTGTTTGGAGGTTGGGGCAATGAAGCTATTGATGTGCTGTCTAAACTGTCAAAAAAGATGGCCACCCAGCTATGTCGACCTCTTATTGAGGTTACATCAACAATTACAGTCGCCTTAGCCACATCCTCATGAGGCAGAATGCCAGGGCAATTTTGGCCAGATGTGTCCCACCAACCACATCTTGTGACTTTTAGTCGTATTGTTTTAATAAATAGTTGTGAGTATTAAATTGCCTGCACATGTACATTTGTATTGTTGTATGAATATTTTTCACTTGAAAGTAATAATTATAATTATAATGTCTGTTTCCTGCATGTTGTTTTATTATCAAGGTGAGCAAGGGGGGAAGTCGGTGGAGCAGACAATGTATGCCGTATGTGTGTGCTTGTGTTTTGAGTCCTGTTGTTACTATACATGCACATGTATTCTTAATTGTCACTGTAGTTATAATCTTTATTGTTTTGGCTTATGTACCCAACAAGGCTCACTTGTTATCCGTCTCTGCTCCCCATGCAGGCTCCTGGCAGTCTGTGGTCCCTTCTCCCGGTCTAGGCTTGCACCTGGAGCCTAATGAGTGTCAGATGGTCTTTAAATGGTGGCTGGGATTGGATACTTCAGGCCGTTCAACTTGTCCATTTTGCCCCCATGCTGCCCTTGACCCACTAGGTCACCATGCAATAACATGTCGACATGGGGGAGATGTTGTCATACGTCATAACATGATGCGCGATGTGCTTGCAGATTTCTTCCGTCGAGCCCACCTGTCCGTTGCAGTGGAAAAGGGTCATGGTCTCACAAGAGATCAACGTCCTGCTGATTTGCTTGTGACAGGTTGGGACAGAGGTAGACCTGCAGCAATGGACATCACAGTGACCTCTCCACTCACTCCTGTCATCTTGGGGGAGTCATGCCAAGTGGTTGGTGCTGCAGCACTTGTAGCAGAGAATCGGAAGTTGCAGGCCAATAGCCCCAAATGTCAAGAGCTAGGGTGGGCCTGCACACCCTTGGCAGTAGAAACGTACGGCAACTGGGGTGAGGTTGCTCAAGGAACATTCTCCAGGCTTGCATCCCACCTTGCCATCAGCCAGTCCAGGCCAAAGGCATTAGTGGTGGCAGACATATATGGCAGGCTTAACCTCCATCTGGTGAAGTCCATTGCTAGGGCACTCCTGGCGAGAGAGCTTCATCCATCCTGACTGTGTATGTAGGAAATAGTAGTTGCATGTTTTTCAAGTGGTGTATACATGTTGTAATTATTATATATAATATACATAAGGTATTATTAAATAAAATTTAAAGATAACGTAGTGAATATACACATGACATTATAACACATCAAAAAATTATTATTATTATTATTTTTTACATGTAAAAAAATAATTGTTACTATTGGATACACATATACACCACTTGCAAAAACATGCAACTACTATTTCCTACATACACAGTCAGGATGGATAAAGTTCTCTTGCCAGGAGTGCCCTAGCAATGGACTTCACCAAATGGAGGTTAAGCCTGCCGTATATGTCTGCCACCACTAATGCCTTTGGCCTGGACTGGCTGATGGCAAGGTGGGATGCAAGCCTGGAGAATGTTCCTTGAGCAAACTCATCCCAGTTGCCGTATGTTTCTACTGCCATGGGTGTGCAGGTCCACCCTAGCTCTTGAGATTTGGGGCTACCATTTAAAGACCATCTGGCACTCATTAGGCTCCAGGTGAAAGCCTAGACCGAGAGAAGGGACAACAGACTGCCAGGAGCCTGCATGGGGAGCAGAGACAGATAAAACGCGAGCCTTGTTGGGTACAGATGAGGAATTGAGCAGCGAAATAAACAGCTGGTCATCCAATAGCCGTGATAATTCTCTCTATGGAATGGAGGGGTAAGCTAAGACTGATTCTACAGTGACTACATCCAGCTGCGAAACTCTAGAGTTAAACAGTGCAATTAATAATAATAATATGCTTCAAGTTCAGCTGAGCCTCAGCAGGGGTGGTCTAGGCCTCCGTAGGCTGGCTTTACATTGCTCGGCTGCTTATCTGGCCTCAGTAAACAAAGCAGGTTGTTCAACTCCACTGGATGAGTTCACCTTACAAGCTGTCGCCTTATTCAATAGCTTGGTTCCACCTGCAAGTTCGATCTCTGAAGAGTCTCTTCTGGAGCCCTGTCTAAGTCAAAAAGACTTATCATCCAGAATTGATGACCATCAATTTGACCAGCTGTTACTCATCTCCACCCCGGCCAACCGTGCTCGTCTACTTTCAGCTGCATCGTGTCACGCTTCCTCATGGCTAGCCGTAATTCCATCAAGGGGTCTCAATCTTAGCTTGGAACCAGATGAGTTCCAGGTTGCTTTAAAATGGTGGCTTGGGATGGACACATCATCACAGCTATGGTGTCCTTACTGCCCTGACCACCAGCTGGATCCTCTGGGGCATCATGCCATGACGTGCAAAGGAGGTGGTGATGTGGTTCTGCGCCACAACAGCTTAAGGGATGTTTTTGCCCGGTTTTGTCACAGGGCTAGGCTGGGTGGTCATCTTGAGGTAGGTCATGTGTATGGGGCTGAAAGTTCACTCAGTAGGCCGGCAGACATCCTAGTGCCCAACTGGATGATTGGGAAGCCAGCTGCTTTTGACCTAACAGTGGTCTCTCCGCTTAACTCCGCTACATTAAATGAAGTGGGAGCCAGAAGTGGGTCAGCAGCTGGAAAGGCTGAAGTGCGCAAGCACAATGCCAATGATCCCAAGTGCACAGAGTTGGGTTGGGTCTGCATACCCTTGGCAGTAGAGACCTATGGTTGTTGGGGTGTGGAAACTCAGGGTTCCATTTCTCGGCTGGCTGCCCGTCTGGCTTTGCAGTTGCAGTGCAGCAAGTCAAAGGCCATTACAAACATCTATCAGAGACTGAACCTCACCCTAGTTCGCTGCAATCCCAGAGCCTTGCTATCCCATGCTAGGTTTCAGCATTCAGTGGGCAAGGGCTGAAAATGTTGTGTGTGTGTGTTTTTTTTTC
This sequence comes from Spongilla lacustris, assembly GCA_949361645.1. NCBI lineage: Eukaryota > Metazoa > Porifera > Demospongiae > Spongillida > Spongillidae > Spongilla > Spongilla lacustris. Next base: position 10,308,214 of record OX442415.1, read on the forward strand.
TCTTTCTTTTTTTTGTGTAGTCTAGGTGGTAGGTATTTATAACATTTAATAATAATGTAATAATAATAATTATAATATTAATGATGTACACTGGGGGGGGGCAAATACGCAGACTGCCGCCCCCCCCCCCCTCCCCCACGCACACACACACAAACACACATGCTGCCTTTCTGTCAGAATTTCTTACATGTTCATGTATACTTGCAATTTGTAATATCATTTTCAAAATAATATTACAAATTGCAATATTCATCTTTGTCCAATGCTATTGATGTCACCAGTGCTCCAAATGCTTCCCATCACCTCAAACAGGCAATAGCACTCTACAACTCAAAGATCAACTCTGCTGATGCAATAACATTTGAATCAGTGACTAGCTCTCCTCCACAGCAGCACCATCTATCAGGCAAAATAGAAGACAATTCCTTTCAGACTCTTCTTATCAACAGTACAGTCTGTACCAGAGCAAGACTCAGAGCAGTATCAGCCAGTAATGCTAATGCCTGGTTGAGAGCTATTCCTTGCACACACTATGACTTAGCTTTGGAGCCTCAAGAGATGCAAGTCCTATTAAAATGGTGGCCAGGTCTACCTATTTCCTCAGCTGACATTAAATGTCCTCTCTGCTCAAGTGCCCTTGATCCAGATTGCCACCACGCCCTTACATGTCGTTCTGGAGGGGACGTCATTGCACAGCACAATAAGCTGAGAGACTGTTTTGCCAATCTGTGCTCCAAAGCATGCTTATCTCCTCCACTGGAGAAAGGTCCAGGCATAGACTTTTCTAAGCCAGCTGATGTGCTGGTGCCAAACTGGTCCCTGCAGCTTTTGACCTGAAAGTCATTCATCCGCTTAATACGGACTTGATTCTGGAAGTGAGTTTGGCTTCAGGCAACTCTGCAGAGGTTGGTGATTTTGAAAAGCATGCCAAGAATGATCAGATGTGTGCAAGGTTGGCTGGACATGTATTCCATTAGTGGTGGAAGTCTATGGTGGTTGGGGATGTGAAGCCCAAGAATGCTACTCTAGATTGAGCAAAAGGCTAGCCATGCAAGTGGGAATATGTGAAACTGAGGCACTGAGCCAAATGTACTGCCTGCTGACTGTCACACTGATGAGGCAGAATGCAAGAGCAATTCTCCTCAGCTGTGCCCGTGCTCCCCTTCTTGAGTATAAAACTTAATTGTGTTATGTAATGAAATTATTATTATTATAATTATTATAATAAAATGAAACAATACAACAGTTACAAGCAAAGTACAAATGGATATATGTATACATGCAAATGCGCAAAACTTGAGACACAACAAAATAAACTACACTACTAAACAAGAGGCTGCCTAGCAATCATTGCACGAGCATTGTTCTTCTGCAAAGCAATGGCAAGCCTTTGATATAGCCAGCAAGATACTGATGAAACTGGCTGATCTGATCTGTTGGCCACCATTCTGGCCAGAGTCTTGAAAAATTATTATTATTATTATTATTATTATTATTGTTATTATTCTAATGATACTACTTTTTTTTTTTTTTTTTTTAATAATATAAACTAACATATATGGCTAACAACAACACAACCTAACATATACAATGTACTGGCACACTAACACACTCGATCACTCGCACACAGAACTAAAAGTCATCTAAACCATCAAAGGAACTTAATGTTCCCAAGACGGAGGTAGAATTTCCTCTCTGGATTGCCACAGAAAGGCGCTGGAGTAAGAATTGGTAGGATTGTGAGTCTCCAGTGGTTTTGTGCAGACGATGGCCAAGGTCCTTAAGAAAGGACAATGTTTCAGCACCAAACACACCAAGAGACTCACATGCTATGGGAACAAAGAAGTATTTAGCTCCAAGAGAGGAATACTTCTTCCTCTTTTGAGATTCAGCCTCTGCTGCTACCAATCCTGGGCCTCTTTCAGCAGTGGAGAGATATGATGGTGCCAAGGTGTCTTGGCATGTAGCATCCCACACAAGGAGTTTCCCCTCTTTCCAGGGAACCATTGAAATTCCATCTGGCCTTTTACCATCAGATCTAGCTACTCCAGAAGGCTCCAAACGAGCAGGTATTTTTGCAGCTGACAGTGCTCTGTGGATGATGTCGTTTAAGCTAGAATGCCTGGAGTGGCGACCTTCACTCCATCTACAGCTAAGGCCATGAGTAGCAAGGTCATTCACGTGAGAACCACAATGGCGACAAGTGTGTGAATGGCACAAGGGAACACCAAGTCTGAGCCCAACTGCAATTCGGATGGTGGAGTTATCCATTCTCAGGCCTATGGAGGATATAGGGAATGCATTTAGCCATTTTCCTGACTCTGGTGTGGATGCAGCAAGAAGACGAGCACGGGAAGATGGACTATCAGCACTGGCCAGCAGACCTTGAGCTACCAACTGCATTTTTGGTAGATCCCAAGCTTTTTGAAAACAAGAAGCAGGAGGTACAGGTGGGGCTGTGTTGTTTCCTTGGGACCAGTGGGAAAGTGCAGACTCAACATCAGGGATGGAGGCATTGTGCAGAGATGCAGGGAGCATGCTCTTCACTGTATCAGAGGTGCCAGCAGCTGAAGCCAGGAAGGCTGAAGGTGCAAGCTGACATGCACTCCGAATACCAAGGCCGCCAAGCTTTATAGGAAGCTGAGCTTGTGTCCAGGCTGGATCATTAATTCCAAGAGAGATATTTAAAGTGCTGCTTAGGATGGATCGCAAAAGGTCATCGAAATCAGCAAGTTTCTCTGAAAGGAAACAGGGAGAGGTGCGCAAAATGTTTAGAAGCTTGGGTATTGCAAATGAGTGACGCAGCAATAGCAGAGCATCATGTGCATCTAAATTGCACAACCTTTCACCCATTTTTTTCAAAAAAACTATTTTTGCACAGATAGCAGCAGATATTGAAGCAATATCACCTAGGGGAGTACCCAGAAGTGTGGTGCACTTTGGTTCTGTAACTTGCAGTCCAGGGACTGCAGTCAGCATTGCTTGTATTATGGTGGTGTTGTTGCTGATGATCTCTGATTTTCCATAATTAAGTTGTAGACCCAATGAATGTGCTTCCTTGGTGATTAACTGGAGGTCTTTAAGCACATCAGTTAAGGTTCCACCAAGGGTTCCATCATCCAAGTAGAACATGCGCAACTCAGATTTTAATTGAGAGCACATGTTGTGGATTGTGAGACAAAAAAGCAGAGGTCTGAGAGGGTCACCCTGCTGCACCCCTTCTGACGACTGAATAACTTCTGTTCCCCAAAACAAGGAAGATGGTGAACAGTACACAGAATGGACAAAAGGAAGCAAACTAGGGGCAAGATCTTTAACTGCCAGGAGCATCTTATCCCTGCGGATAGTATTAAATGCATTCTTAAAATCAAGTTTAAGAATCAAATGATCATGGGGCAGGTTGGATAGATAGACTCGCGCAGAATGTATGGCAATTTCAATTCCCCTCTTTATTCCATACCCCAACTGCTTTGGAAAAAGTAATTCCCCCATCTCCTTCATCACTTTACTTCCTGCACATTTGGCAACAAGACGATGAAGGGTACATCCAACAGCAATAGGGCGAATACCCCCATCCTTCTTTTTAAGTGCAACCAGTGAAGCACCAAAAAAGAATGGATGAACATTATTATTATTATTATTATTATTTTATTTTTTTAATTCATATTGGATTGATACAGTACAAACATAATAATAATAATAATAGCTCTGTTAGATGAATGTGCCCTTCACTTCCCAGACCTTCTTCCATGGGCATCCTGGTGTTATGGGCATCAACCATTGTTGCAGCAACCCCTGGGCACTGTAACATCAGAGGTAGGGGTTCAACAGGGTGACCCTCTAGGTCCCATGTTCTTCTGTCTTGTACTGCACAAGCTTGTGAGTGCCATTGCCATGGATGAAGACGCGTCAAGGTTGCTTTTCCATGCCTGGTACCAGGATGATGGTGTGGTTGCAGGTCCAAAGCAATCAGTTTTACGGGCACTCTATATAATCCAAGAACTAGGCCCTCCATTAGGACTGGTGATTAATCCATCAAAATGTGAGGTATATAGCCAGAATGACTTGAGCGGTTTTTCATCTCAGATGAAGCAATCCAACGTGCCTCATCTTGAGATACTGGGATCTCCTATTGGGGACACAATTCTTTGTGCTAACTTTGTGTCTCAAAAATGTGCGCAGGCCTCTCAATTGCTTTCTCAGTTTGAGGAGGTTGGCTCTGTTGACCCCCAAGTTGCTCTACTACTGCTACGGGCATGCAGTGCATTTTGTAAATTGGTGCACTTGGCAAGATCCACACCCCCTTCTCTTGTTGCTGAAGGATTCAAGTACTTCGACAATGATGTCCGTCATTGCTTTGCATTGTGCATATGAGTGGCCTGGACACCAGTGATGATGCTTGGGAGCAGCCACAACTCAGCCTAAGTAGAGGTGGTTTAGGGCTTCGTCGTCTCTCAAAGCATTCACCAGCCTGTTATAAAGCTTCTGTGTGCAAGTCAGGGTTGTCCTCAGCTCCTCAGCAACATCTCTTGCAGTCCATTGATGATTTTAACCATTGCATTCCACCTAGCAAGGCTATTTATTTTGAATCTTTGACGAACACTCCAAGCAGCCAGAAAGCACTTTCGGGAGAGATTGAAGATGCAATGTTTAGGCAGTTAGTATCAAAGTCATCAGTTCCAGACAGAGCACGTTTGCTGTCTGTGTCATCCCCACACGCCTCAGCCTGGCTTTCCGTGGTTCCTTCTCCAGGGCTTAATTTACATCTGGAGCCTGCTGAATTTCAAGCGGCCATTCAATGGTGGCTTGGAATCGGGGTTGCCCACTGTTCAATGTGTCCACTGCCCTCATTCTCTGGATCCATTAGGGCACCATGCCTTAACGTGCAAGCATGGTGGGGATGTAGTTACCAGGCACAACAGGCTTTGTGATGTTTTTGCAGAGTCCTGTAGACGAGCCTGCATCGGTGTTCAAGTGGAGGCAGGGAGTGGATTAGGACGCGATGAGCACCATACTCACCCAGCTGATGTCCTGGCTGCCAACTGGATGCTAGGGAAGCCTGCTGCCTTTGATTTTGCTGTCACATCTCCGCTTATTTCAAGTACCTTACATGAAGCGAGTGTGACAGCAGGGTCAGCAGCCCATGCTACAGAAGTGAGAAAACATCAGGCAAATGATGTGAAGTGTGCAGAACTGGGTTGGGTCTCTATTCCAGTAGTGGTAGAGATGTATGGGTGCTGGGGTACGGAGGCTAAATGGGCATTGTCACAGCTGGCCTCTCGATTAGCCATGAGGCTCAATTGCCCAAAGTCAACAGCAACAGCATCCCTCTATGGACGACTAAGCATAACCCTTGTCCGAGCCAATGTCAGGGCACCGTTGTCCAGAGTCATCACTCTGCATGGTTATTAAAGCTGAACAATACATGTAGACTTAGTGTTGTTTTAATGTGCTATAATGTCATGTGTATATTCACTATAATTATTAATAATAATAATAATAATAATAATAATAATAATAATAATAATAATAATATAACAGAATACAGCTACAGATAAATGGACAAACACAATTACATTATTTTAATAATAATAAGGATAACTAACTTACTTTAGATGCCGCTAACAAACCTACAGTTCTACTAACCTATCCGAACATTTTCTCTCCCCATGATGGCCCTAGCCACTGACCTCACCAGTGACATGTTGCATTTTGGGTTTGGAATGGCCTGGCCAATGGCAAGTAGAGAGGCGAGACGGGAACAAACACTCTGAGCCTCCATCCCCCAGTTACCGTATGTTTCTACGGCTAGGGGGATACATGTCCACCCCAACTCCTGGCATCTGGTGTCATTGGCCACATGCTTTCTAAGTTCAGCAGCATAGGCTGCTGCTCCCACAGATGTACTGGCATTGTTTAGGGTTACTGGTGTAAGGGGTGAAGCAACAGTAAACAAAATAATATACAATACACAATATGTAACAATTAAAAACGCCGCTACTTATAAATGTATTTTATTAACCTCGTCCTAGGACCAAGTACCTATTTTATATTAAATTATGGGAGTGTGAATTTAAAAAGGCCCTGGTGTCCACTCCTAGTGCGCATGTGCTAGCCATGTTTTACGGACAAACAATATATACGACGACCTGGGACAAGGAAAAGCTAGCGCTGAGAACGATGAAAAACTGGAAAAGTTTCAGTGTAAAAAAACATGTATATACGATTACTAATTTTCTGGGCCGGTAATGGCTAATGCATGTAATTGAATATAAATAGGGCCTGGGGACGAGGGCAGTGTTCCAAATTTGCATATTTGTGCCCGCATTAAATATAGGTATGTTTGTAAAAACTCTCTAATTATCCAACTAAGTGTCCAGCCACAAACAGCAGTTGGCACAACATTGTGGTATGTTGCGAATAAAGGGAGTTCGTATACGCAGCATGCCATGATTGTTTTGTGGTGGTTGTACATCGCTGAAGGTCGTAGTCGCGCGCGTAAATACAAGCGTGAGAGAAGCGCGCGCTATCCGGAGCGCTAGCTTGCCTGGAAGGGACGTTCCCTACAAATCCACAGCTCGAACCTTCAGGTGTTCAAAGAAATTAAAGAGGGGCAATAATGAACGCATAACATATACTGTAAAGGGTCAAAGGAAACATAAGAATGTAGACTACGGAAGATTCGTTATTGTATTACGTGCATACCGCGGCTATACGCAGACTAATACGCTCCGTAGCAATGGTTATAATGTTATTGAGGTAACTTGCGCGATCATATAACATGAAACCTTGTATACTGCAACATTTAGATCACATCCAAGGGCCAAAGTATAGATCGTTGAACGGTCGGTTGAACGTATAAATTAGATTAAATTAAATAAAACTCAACTGCTACTGTGACGTATGCAGGCTATGAATATTTTGACATTACTATTGCATGCAATGCGCGCGCGAGATGCGCTAGCGCTTGCGCTAAATGCGTATGCATGCATCTGGCCAACTGATGAACGTATAGATTATAGGTATGATAGCGCATGCGAGCGTCTGCGCGCTTCAATTATAGGCTCATATATTTAAATACCATGCTGCCAAGGACAAATCAGTCAAAGCCACTTCAGTACGTCCATGTATAGAGTAGCTTCTCTCGTTGCCTTCGTTCTCTTCGCTCTGGGGGTGAACTGTTATCCGCTGAGCGAAGGAATTGTGCAACATAGCGCAGAGGGCGAAACAGCAGATTTGAGAGGGAACGGATTCATGAACTCCCTGTACAGTTGTATGCGCAGGAGTACACCGGAGAAATGCTATGGTGGGCGGCATGCCGACTCCATCCAAAGCGTAACGGGATCAGGTGAGCATGGATTTTTTGTATACTGAAATTGATTTTTGCCGTTGCCATGCAAACCGCAGTGCAATCAAGCTACTCCGCGCTCGGGCGTATTGCGGCAGTACGCATTCGCTTCGCAGCGACGCGGCTGCGGTCCTATGGCAATGAAGTCGAAGCTGAACTATACGGGTGTATAAGAAACCGCTATCAGCTCAGGCCATTGCATCATTGCGGGGTGTCGGATGCAACATATCTGACGTCACTGTACATCTGCACACTAATTTGGGGGTAACCCAAACGATTATTTCTGGTACGGATTTGAAAGAGGAAAGTTGGGTTCCGTTTCGTAACCTCAGCCACGTATACGGCAGCTGGACGCAAAAAATGAGCCAATCAGAACAGGAGCGGAATGAGGAGTTGTCCTTCAAAATGGAGGTACTGGGAGCGTGCAACAGTACCGACGCGGTGCTAAGTGCATTTGCTGGTTCCGGAGACGACCATTCGCCAGTCCTTCTTTTATATTTAAACGACTCCACCAATGATTTTCAAGAGCGTTTTCGGGTCTCCCGTAGAGCTGCAAACTACAAATCCAAAGTTCAGCGATACGCATTTACATCGCAAGGTGCATGCGAGGTTCATTACCATCAGGTAAATACACAGGTTCTGTCGTTACCCAATAATATGGTGAATTATCTATTTCCGCATATGCAGGTTAATTTATCGAGCTACTTGAGTGACATCATCGAACCCACGGAGTACTCACTAAGCTACTGTGCCGGTGCATGTGATTCAGAGCCGCCTCCCATCGGTACGCGCGCTTGGATTATATCCTCGGAACATCAAAAGGATCCCGCCGCAGTTCCTCCGTTGCGCTGCGTACCAGAGAGATACAGGTCGCTGACAGTTCTACGAAGTGACAACAACACTGTTCTGCTAGACACCCTACTAAACTTTGATGTGGAAAGTTGCTATTGTGCATAAAAAGCTAGGCTGGACCACTTTTTTTTTTTTTCGTATATTCCACACTGGCGGAAACTGTGTTTTACTATGCAGCCTGCTGTAGATGTGATCAAGAGTGGTGGAGTTGCACGTTCTAATGAACTATAATTCATTATTTTCATCTAGAAAATGATATTTACTAACATTTGTTTGAGAAGCTGGCCTGTTAGCTGAACCCTTGTGTGCTATATCCTGTTTGTATGATTTATTGTAAGTTTAAAATGCGGTTGTCTTTTAATTGGAATAACGGTATGCGTACTTAAGGAGGAAAACCCTTTTAAATCAATTGATCGTTTGGTGAATGCTCGACTTCCGGATCATGCACGTTATATCAGTTAACACTGTGAGGCTATATGCGAACTGATGCAATGGTTGCATAAGCAGTTCTCAGCATGATGCACACTGACAAGGCATATGCTTATATTATGCCTATATACATGTAAAGTATAGGCATGCGTATACTGATCGTTTCTTCAAGTTATATGCAATCTTTGGTTACCTATATATACATATTTACAGATACATCTTTCCATGCATGCATTTACAGGGCCTCAGATCAGAAGTTTTGCTGTTGACATGTAACGCAATATTGATATAACACTTCCAGATTCCACCTCACTCTATACTACCAGTTTGGTACAAACTATTTCTTGTGCTACGTTGGATCCTGGGTGACATCACAGCTTTACATGTTCCATGGCATTGTCCTCATGCACAATCCCATATATGGCACAACTAGTCATGCCTTTGATCAGCTACAATTGATGTTGCCATATAAGATGTATATCCTCTTTAATTATACTCTTCATTTGAGTACACATGATTCGATTGGTGAAGTGTGATTGTGTGCTATTTGTTGAAGTTACAACTTGAAATAACCATGTACACACAATCCAGAGTGTGATGGAGTAGTGGACAGGAGTGTTTATTACTGTGTCCGCCAGTGTTGCTGGCCCTTCGTGCACAAAATATCAGCATCGAGTGAACATTTGTATTGCCTGACTTTTTGCACCATTTCATCCTTTGTCTAGCTGCATTGTAGGGGGGCAGCTTGTCACAAGCAGATGAAATAAATAAGAGTAAAAGTTCCGCAAACCATTAGTAAAGTCGCCTCGTGTATGCCGGCCATACAGCTATTGTTAAGTATTACCTATTAAAAATATTACCTTCTGTGGTTTGTATGGAGGAGCCTGGGGGAGGGGCCTGGAGGTGCATACTAGGCAATGCGTATATGTACAAATACGCACACATACTGTACATTGAAATTTCGTCCTTATAGCTCTTTTCTCTCCAACAATGTCGACAAGACAGTTTTGTTTATCGCTACATGTCCATTGCGTGAAGCATGACTGAACTAGCTGAACATAACTATTAACCTCTTAGTTTGGGAGAAAAGACCTATAAAAATGAAAATGAAATTTTTGTAATCTGTTATATGCAGACACATCCCAGCATTAATTCATTAAGGAAGCAAACAATATTAGGTACATGTAAGTGCATAGCAGTACTACAGCAGTTGTACTTCACATCAAATATTGTTCACACAAGTAACCTGCCAGTTCACTTTTAATGATGTACATTCATTCTGTACATATTCCTATCCCTAAAGTGGCCCCACCCCCATCTCCATCCACCCTGTCCACATGCACATGTTGTGCTCAGCCCATCACCTGATCTGCCACCACATGCCCCTGATGCAAAACAAGGGAAGTTAGGGGGCTGTGCCCACAAGGGCCTGAGGCTACAAAGAGGGGAAGGTGTGCCTGCTATCCCAGATCTCATCACTTTGTTTGGACATCACCACATGCGCCACAGTGGCCATGTGACCACCACACATCTGCAGTGTCTCTTGCACTCCAGTAGTGCCCTCTGCACAATGTGTACTTGCAACCTCCTGAGTGTACAGTGTACATGTGTAAGTTATGCATACATGTCATGCATAATTATGCAGAAATTTATGTAACATGTATAAGTGTATCGCCATTATAAATTATAGTATTCATATGGTACCCTATAAATACGATTAACCTTTGACCTTTGAGCAAAAAAAAAGACATGTACAAACAAAAGATGTAAGCCTCCAGAATTGTACGCCTCCTAAAAGAGATCAAAGATGGGGAGGGGTGTTTGGAAAAATGCTTATGTTAGCATTGGCGGGATGGGTTGTCAAATATAACATAGAGCAGACTACTGTGGAATTTCATGTACCTACATGTATGGAACCTTTCAACCCACAGCTACATCTGGACAACCACCAATCCCCCTCACTCCTTTTTGCAGAGGTTGTCAGATGCACTCCAGCAGGGCAATGCTGCCCCCTCTGCACATGTTATGTACTGTTGCATAATGTTCATTCTGAGTGCACATTGTATGCAGAAATGTACATGTGTGTGTACAAGTGTATGTAAATGTATGTGTACATGAGTGTACATGTGTGTGTACATGTGTGTACACATGCGCACATGCACATGTGTGTACATGTGGGCATGATCGAACTCTTTGGGACAAGCCATCCACACACAGTGCCCTTCTCCTTCCCCCTCCCCTCCCCCTCCTCCTCTCCCCTCCCCTCCCCCTCCTCCTCTCCCCTCCCCTCTCTCTCACCTCTTCAGGTGCTTTCCGCTGCAGTGTGGCTGATTAAGGAGTGTTGTTCATATACCTCATAAATATCTAAATATTGAGCACACAGCAGAACAAAGGCAGGCTATATGTCTGTACTAATGTAGGTTATAATACAGACACCCTTCCATAGTTTATATACATGTATGATGTCATTAGAATGAATGACCAAATCATCACCTACTGAAACTTTAACCCCACAGCTACCTCCCTCCTCCCCACACCTTTACCCGGGGATGTGATCTCCTCCCACCCAGGGCTAAATGTCCATCACATGACCAAACTGGGGCTTTTTTGTAACTTTCCTGTACTGGCACCATAGTTACTCCTCAGAGAATTGGCACAAGTGGGAGAGGAGTGCTAAGTATTAAACAACCACTACAAGTCAAAGTAAGGATAACCAGTGAGTGTCCTGGGCGTATATCTCTATCCTGTGTCCTGGGCGTATATCTCTATCCTGTGTCCTGGGCGTATATCTCTATCCTGTGTCCTGGGCGTATATCTCTATCCTGTGTCCGGGCTCTTCGAAAAAGTTGCTAACATCATTACTTATTACATAATCGGCATTGCAGCGAAATAAGGTGTGCCATATTAAGAAAGATTACAGAAGCTCCGATTTTCGTATCAGGGCTTAAGCGAACAGCACCTCCCCCCCCTCCCCTCCCCTCCCCCGCTGTGCCACATTTACCCCTCAATGAAATCCTGTTTTGGGTAAGGTGTACTGTCCTGAGGTTGTGGAGTAGTCCATATTCATGTGCACATGCTGTGCATGTGGTCACAACTCATAAGGCCATGCATTGATAATAACAGGACACAGCCAGGTAGGCCCATCACCAGATCTGCCCAAGTACCATATAAGGGTAGGGTGTATTGTACATCAGTGTCTCCCCCCCTCTTGAGGGGCCACCCAGTGGAGCCTTGACTTCAATGGTCTCCAAAGGGGGGAGGGGGGGGGGGGGGGGGTAGATATGTACATACACTACACACCATGTACTTGTGAGAGCTTGTTCCTGAATCATCGATCCTGCCTTGTCCCTAGCAATAGTAAATCACTCCCAAACAAGCTAACCCAAGTCATTGTAGCCTGCTGTCCTATGCTTTACACTACTTCTTGCCCGATTGTTTGCTGCTTTCACATCTTCCCTGCATGTCATCCCATTCCTTCACTACAGCTTGTACATGTGCTTTTCAGACTCCCAAGTTCACTTTGATACAGCACGGCAAAACTTTCCTTACTCTATTTTCTCAAGCGCTATATTTCTCTCCTCTACAAGTCATGCACGATCTTTCTCTTCTTAGTTCCTCTAGCTAGCTACCTCTGCAAGGTAAATTTACTCCAAAAAAAAATTCGGTCACTGGTCGTGATAGTGAGGTAGTCATACACAAAGGGTTTGCAAGAATATAAAGTGTCCGTGCCTTTATATAGAGGTCTGAAATAAGGGGGGGGGGGGGGGGGGGGGGGGTGTTCATTGACAAGGGAGAGGGACCAATGTACTTCATGTCTTAACATACGCACTCCTACACACACAAGTAGATACAAATGTGGTGGGTGTGCATATACACACAAGGGCGTACTACAGCATGGTGTTAGACCAATGAGGGGAAACAGTAGAGAGCTTTCCAAGTAACTCTGTGAATATTTTTAACCTTAGAGCAACAACACCTGCTAAATTACTGGTGTCCTAAAGTGCACACCAGATAGGTGAGAGTGAGGGTGTGGTTGGGTGGGGTGGAGAGTAGAGAATAAGCTATCCTATACTCCAGGCAATGCACACACACATATTTACACACACACTAACACACTGACACCAGCAGTAATTCTTAATTAACTGTTAATTAAGGAAAAGCCAATATTGATTCATGTAGGGTACATGTTCAAACATTGTGGCAATACTGAACATCAAATTTTGTGCAACAAGCTACTTTCTAAGGTAACCAATTCATTATGAACATCCATTCCGTACATATTTGTATCACCTAAGTGGCCCCTCCCCCATCCCTGACAAGGCAGATCAATTTTTTTTTAGTGTGATCAGTTTGGTGCAATTAAGAGTGTCTGGACAGCACCTTGGACTGGTGCAATTTGACCCCGGATTCGGTGTCGTCAGCGCCTTGCCCCCTAAGCCCTAAGCTCTAAAGCTCTAATCTTTTCCTGTCTGCCATGCTATAGGATGTTGTGCTCAGCCCATCACCTGATCTGCCACCACATGCCCCTGATGCAAAACAAGGGAAGTTAGGGGGCTGTGCCCACAAGGGCCTGAGGCTACAAAGAGGGGAAGGTGTGCCTGGTGTTCAGTATACAGTATAACATATAAGTGTGCATGAATTCTAAGGGTTGTAGCCTTATAAGGGTATGGTGTATTGTAGCCAAATAAGGGTATAGTGTATTGTACTTCACATCAAAGGTTGTGGACATGTGCATGTGCTGTGCAGGTGGTCACAAGGGCCACGCAATAACACTGATAATGACAGGCCAGGACACAATAACATAAGCCCATCACCAGATCTGCCCAAGTATCTGTGAATATATTAACCTTAGAGCAACAACATCTGCTAAATAGTAAAAGATAGATCTCATATCCACATGCACATGTTGTGCTCAGCCCATCATCTGATCTGCCACCACATGCCCCTGATGCAAAACAAGGGAAGTTAGGGGGCTGTGCCCACAAGGGCCTGAGGCTACAAAGAGGGGAAGGTGTGCCTGCTATCCCAGATCTCATCACTTTGTTTGGACATCACCACATGCGCCACAGTGGCCACGTGACCACCACACCCACTCATGCCTATCTGCAGATTGCACTCCAGTAGTGCCCTCTGCACAACGTGTACTTGCCACCTCCTGGGTGTACAGTGTACATGTGTAAGTTATGCATACATGTCATGTATAATTATGCAGAAATTTATGTACATGTAACATGTATAAGTGTATCGCCATTATAAATTATAGTATTCATATTATACCCTGCAAATGTAATTAACCTTTAAGCACATGTCCAGAATTGTACGCCTCCTAAAAGAGATCAAATAGGGGGGTAGGGGTGTTTGGAAAATGCTTACATGGGTGTCCAAATATAACATTGTGCAGACTAGCAGCACTGCTGAACCTTTAACCCCACAGCTACCTCTCTCCTCCCCACACCTCTACCTGGGGATGTGATCTCCTCCCACCCAGGGCTAAATGTCATCACACGACCAAACTGGGGCTCTTTGTAACTTCCCTGTACAGTCGCCATAGTTACACCTCAGAGCTCTAATTGGAATGGGAGGGCACAAGGGGGAGAGGGGTGGTAAATATATAATACCTTTCCACCAATTGGATCTCTATAATTAACTAAATATAGTTTTGGCCAATTGGATTGGCTTCAATATGCTTCACCAGCTCCATTTTATTTACAATGAGCACGAATACATCACAACAACAAAATGGCCGCCCGATACATGGGCTGAGACTTGCTTAGATACTATTATGCATTTTCACGTGCGAAGTTTCTCCAATCCCCATATACCTTAACCTAATATGGTTGTATTTCACGTCCGAGCTGCTTATTCTATAATTACTTGTACAATGGCTGCTTGTCTAGATGTTGCATGTGCATTTATCAGAACCACCAATCAGACAAATAAACTTCTGCGAGCAATATACACCCATGAAATAAGGTTTTGTTACCTTATTAAAGTGGAACCCCTGAAATGTGGACACCAGTGGGATACACCTCAAGTGTCGTGATTACTGAGGTGTCCTTCATTCAGGGGTTGGAACTATTCAATGTGACTTGTTTGGGACTTAGAGATAGTGTCCTGTTTGTCGAGGTGTCAGTATTTCAGGGAGTCTACATTTCGAGGTTCCACTGTCGGTACAGCCACTTGATACCAAAAGTATCGTTCAATAACCCCTGGGTTGGTGCTTATACTAGTAATGTAAGCGACCCATGCAGCTAGCTAGATGTTAAGGTCAGAAATTACATTGCTCAAATACAACACTCACCTAGAAAGAACAGCTGCTCTATTGTCCTCCGTGTAATATGGAACAGCTGCAGACTGAACAACTCCAAGCTCAAGGCAGCTGTCAATTCCTGTTGATGTTGCAGAGGCAGAGAAACAGCCACTTCACAATATCAAGTACACCTCCATTTACCTCTCAGATATAGACCTATACATGTATCTGACAGAGGAAAACCACAGTATGTCACACACACACACACACACACTCACACACACATACACACACACACACTCACACACACATACACACACACACACACACACACACACACACACACTGTTATGTAATATCATCTCACCCCTTTATTGATATCATTGGCAGATAATTTGTTACCCTGTTCATTACCTGCATGATATCGCATGAGTGCATGGTATGGACAAAACACAAAAAGTTTAACTACAATACTGGCATACTTATT